>PYHX02000413.1:6627291-6647291 GCA_004302925.2 Cochliomyia hominivorax
AGTTTTCATTAAAACAAGTTCTGTAGTTCTAAAGTTAGAGAATTATTTCCAGAAAAATAATTTTAAAAGCGTTTTGGAACCATTCTTACTTCGAGGGTCCAGAAATTATGTCCGAAATTCAAATTCACTTCCAAAATTTCAATATTAATTTCATATTGAAATTAAGGCAGCCAAAATATTAAGATCCAAATATTCAGAAATGTGGGCGTGGCAAACTGAAAATTTGATCAATTATTTTGCCATATCAAAAGCAGTAAAGCGCTCCGGGTATTTGCATAAAAAAATCTAAATAACATTGATTTACTTTAATTAAATTCCCAAAAAATACTCAATGCAAAATTGTGGTATTTTGCAAGTTGCAAACAAGTAACACACCCCACCCCCTTCAGAATGTGAACTTGCAACAAATTACGATTTATGTAAATTCAATACAACAAAAACCAAAAAGGCAGTGAGTGAGTGAGTAAATGTTCCATAGCATGACCAAAAGGAAATTGCAAACCCTTTAACTCTGCTGTGGAGATTCCAATATAGATTTAAGAGAAAATCCTTAGAGTGAAAGCCACAAAAGCTTTATGGCAATTATGCAACATTTGACCACATTTGTTAAAATTTTACTCAAATATGCAGATCAATTTTAAAGGATTCTTCCTTTTTTTCGAACAGAGTAAAGGATATCAATTGTAGCATTTGCGTAAATAAAACTAAATCAACAAATTTAATTCAATAAATGATGGATGAAATGGAATCGAAATGTTAGTGTCAGTCAAGCCGGACTATGAAATACCCTACACCACATTGTTGAATGTAAATGACATTTGCGAAAAATGGATGAACGACTCTCGAATAATTTGCTTTTCTGATTTATGATTAAGTGTGAAGTACATTATTGTGGCCAAAACATTTATTCGCTTAAAAATGATTTCTTCTGAAGGTTATAGTGGAGATAGAAGATATGATGGACCGACTCTTGTATAATTTCAAACATCGATTTTAGATAACATTTGTCTGTGATTTTTGGAAGGAGTCTGTATTGTGTCAATGGGAAGTAACGAACCTCCCTCACATAGTTTGGCACGTTGATTTAGAATCCTATTCCGGGAGGAAATTTTTTCAGGAGCTACCTGAAATATTTAAAGGTCCTTGACCCATAAAATAACATGTACCTAATTTCATCAAGATATCGCAAAAATTGCGACCTGTTCATAACGTTTACATGGACAGGGCAGACAGATGGACGGACATTGTAAAATCGTCTCAGAAAGTGTATACATAAAAGTGTTACAAACATCAGCATTAAGGCCTTATACCCCAAACACACACCTACGTTGGTGTAGGGTATAAAAATTTATAAAAATTAAAATGAAACAAAAAGATTTGTGTTTTCAAATTCTTTCGAAACCACAAAAATTAAAGAAGAAGAAGAAGCAATAAAATAAAATAGATTTCAGATTTGGTTTTGTGTTCAAGTTTTGGAATCATTTTTATTTACAAAAAAAAATTAATTTAGAAATTTTTTTATGGTTGAAATGAAATTGTTTGGATTCTTTTCTTGGGCACGTAGCATGGAAAGGGAGACATAGCTGTGAGTGTGTGACGTGTTGTTTGTTGTAATGATAGTTTCCTTGTAAAACGGAAGTATTTTCTATCACCTCGTAAATGTTGTTGTTGTTTGTTGTAATTGTTGCTGCTCCTGTCCTTTTCCAATAAAATTTGGTCTGTGTGTAACGATTTCTTGATAATAAATTTTAGTTTCTAATCTTTTACAACAATAATCATTTAACAAGACCAGAGTCAGTGATAACTCAATTGTCTGATTACACCTACATACACACACACACACACACATACATACACATATGCACACACATCTAAATATGAGTTTTGAAAATTGACCTGTTCTCTTGATTATTATCAAGACAGACATGCAATGACAAGCCACCTTAACTTATCCAATCACTCACTTACACTTACAAACACTTTATTTTGTTTTAGTTGTTTATTTATTTATCTTATCACAGTGAGGACATCGCGTGCACGTCTCACCCCTAAATCTTTTGGCCATAAAAATGGCTCTAGGATTTTTTGTGTGTGTCTTGGAATACTGTTAGTTTCCTGTGAATTTGTTGCAGGAAAGAAAAGATTGCACGTGTGAATTTTATGGTTTGTTATTATTGTTGTTCATCCAAACATAAATATTTTGAGTACAATGGAAATGAAAAAGGATACTTGCACTCTCTGACTAAATGACTTCAGTTGTTGCACTTGTTATTTATTATTCTTATTGTTGTTGTTGTTTTTGTTGTTGTTGTTTTTGTTGTCCTTTTCCTGCTGATCATTTATTGTTTTCTATGGAAAACAACAGTTTGTTCGATAGTGAAAGTGTTTTTTGTTGTTATGTAAAAAGTAATTGTCTTATTGGGTCTCGTACACGACGGGGATTTTTGAATACGCCTGGCGCCATATGTATGCCCCTACAGACGTCAGTTAATACCTGCGAAAAATCATAATTTATATTGTTTCAAAATATTGATCTTTTTTTGTTTTCCCAAAAAAACAATTGGCTCTATCAACTACCAGTACAAGTGTCATTTCAGGAGTAACTTGAAGAAAAAAAAGAGATCATTTAGGCTCCCTATTTCAGACTCTACATGACCAACCTATATTGGCTAAAATTTAAATTGTTTACAAAATTTTTTTGTTATTGAATAGTAAACATATTGATATTAGAACAGCTGAAAAATTAGTTCAAAATATTCGGAAATATGGGCGTGGCCCACTGATAAAGGCTAAGTTTTTATGTTATAAAAAATTAGATTTTATGTTTAAATTTCATTATTTAATGTTTTCAATTAAGAACGACTTTAAAAGCTGAAGAGGGTTTAAAGAAATTTGTATATCACAAGAAAGGTGAGAGTGTAGCCTTTAAATTGATATACAATTTTCAGTTTGAACTCATTGTCAAATACATTTTTGATTTAAATAAAAATACTTTCAAAATAATTTAACAAATTTGAAGTGAAGTATAGTTGAGAAATATATTGAAGGGTGAATAGTAATTAATGAAATTTGTATATCATAAGAAATATAAAAGTGTTTTCTTTAAACTGATATATAGTTTTGTGCCAGTTTGGAACCATTTGAACCATTTTTTTGATTTTAACAAAAATACTCACATAATTTCTGGAGTTTTTATCTTTATAAGCAAAATTAAAGTTTTGTTGCAGAGAACTTTGGAAGATGAAGAGGTGAATTAAGAAGTATATATCAAAAGAAAGCTAAGAGTGTCTACATTAAACTGATTTATACTTTTGATTCGTTTAGATCCAGCTTATTAACATTAATCAATTACAATAAATTTAATCCCAAAAATTTTTTTATTCTTCTTAGTATAATTAAAGTTTAATTGGGGAGAACTCTTAAAGGTGAAGGGCATTTAAAAAGATGTATATATTAAATGAAAGGTGAAAGTGTATAGTTTAAATTGATATATACTTTTGTTCAATTTAAATGGACTTGTAGAGCACTTTTTCGATTTGAATGAAAATGCTCTAAAATTTTTAAATAAACAAGTAAGAATGATATATTCGGCTATGCCGAATCTTTAATACCCTTCACTACAAATGTGCATACATTCACAATTCCTGGAACATTTGAGTCATTAAATTAGTTAAGTTTTTAATTGTAAGAATGATAATGTAGCATATTAAACTGATTTATAATTGACAATTTTACGAAAGCTTTTCGCTTGAAGTAAGAGGTTACCTCAGATATTTGTCTATATATTTAAATATACTAAACCGATATTGCTGATTTTTGATAGGAAACTACTCAGGACTATAACAAATATTTACTGCAAATTTCATTGAGCTCTGTCAGTTATTGTGGACAGGCGAGCATAGCTAAATCGACTCAGATTTTGATTTGATGCATGAACATATATATAAATAGTGGGGTCTGACAAAGTTTATATACCCACTTCATCACTTGCGATGGTGGAGGGCATAGAGTTTAAAATAAACTTGAAAATACTTTCAATTATTGGGTATACAAATTAATAATGTAAATTTTATTAAAACATAACATAACTGTCACTGCAAAACTCAGGGTGTTTTTTTCAGGAAATCTAAATAACTTTCAGTTTCATTTAGTAAACTAATTATAATTATAGTTCATATTTTAGTTTTGTTTATATTTTTAGTCTCAGTTTATTTGTCTTCATTTAAATAGAACATGAAATATTAACTTTGTATTTCACATTTTTTTATTTTTATTTTTTAATTTTATTTTGTTGTTTATTTCCATAAAAAGTTCATATCAACACTTGAACAACTTTTATACTTTTTTTATACATCAATTGAAAGCAACAACAAAAAACTACATCGTCTGATTTAAAACAATTTTAAGCAAAAAAATAAAAAATAAAAAAACTAAAGTAAAATACCATAAAATATGGACAGTTAGACCGATTGGACAGACAGACATTTTGAAAAAAAAAAAAAACAAGAACAAAAGAAATGTATGTAAACAGAGAAAACAACTCAAATCCAAAACGACAACAATTGACGCATCAGAATTGCAAATTTTCTTTATTTTTTTTTGTGTTTGACATTTGTTCATAATGGACGCGAATCGACATAGACTGTCACTCGCTTTTTTTTATATTCCAATAACCCAATGAACAATATTTTCATTGATATTTTATTTAAACAATTCGAATTTAATGTTTTACTAGAAATTCCATTAAAAAATAAATTTTTAACTTAAAAAAAATTCACTAAAAAGTAAAATTTCACTAAAAAGTAAAATTTCACTAAAAATTTAAATTTTCACTTAAATTAAAGATTCACTATAAATTTAAATTTCACTAAATTAAAATTTTATTAAAAATTTAAATTTCAATAAAATTAAAATTTCACTAAAAATCAAATTTCACTAAATTTTATTAAAAATTTAATTTCACTAAATTTAAAATTTCACTAAAAATTTAAATTTCACTAAAATTAAAATTTCACTACAAATTTGAATTTCACTAAAATTAAAATTTTATTAAAATTTAAATTTCACTTAATTTAAAATTTCACTAAAAATTTTAATTTCACTAAATTTAAAATTTCACTAAAAATTTTAATTTCACTAAATTTAAAATTCCACTAAAATTAAAATTTAATAAAATTAAATTTCACTAAAATTGAAATTTTATTAAAAATTTAAATGTCACTTAACATTTAAACTTCACTAAATTTAAAATTTCACTAAAAATTAAAATTCACTAAATTTAAATATTCACTTAAAAATTAAATTTCACTAAACTTTTAAGTTTCACTAAAATTTTAGTGAAATTTACATTTTAAGTGAAATTTTAATTTTAGTAAAATTTCACTAAAAATTTAAATTTCACTAAATTTAAAATTTCACTAAAAATTAAAATTTCACTTAACATTTAAAATTCACTAAATTTAAAATTTCACTTAAAATGTTAAATTTCACTAAAATTAAAGTTTTACTAAAATTAAATTTTTACTAAAAATTAAACTTTTACTAAAAATTTGAATTTCACTAAAATTTACATTTTACAAAAAAATTAAATTTCACTAAAATTAAAGTTTCACTAAAATTAAAATTTCACTAAAAAATTTAATTTCACCAAAAATTTAACTTTTACTAAAAATTTAAATTTCACTAAAATTAAAATTTCACAAAAATTTAAATGTCACTAAAATTAAAATTTCACTAAAATTACAATTTCACTAAAATTAAAATTTCACTAAAATAAAATTATACTAAAAATTAAAATTGTACAAAAAATTTAAATTTCACTAAAAATTTTATTTTCACCAAAAATTTCAATTTCATTACACATTTAAATTTCACTTAAAATTTAAATAAAATTTTTTTTTACCTAAAAATTTATATTTTCACATAAATTTTTTCAGTAAACGTTTTAAATTTTCAATAAATTTTGGATTTAAAAATTTTATTAGAAATTCAAATTTACATTAGAAATTAAATTTTCAAAAATTTAAATGTTTAATATTTTTTATGAAAAATTCAATCCTTTAAAAGAATTTTTTACTAAAAAGTTAAATTTTCACTATAATGAAAGTTTTCACATTCAGATTTCCACTAAAAATTCAAAATTTTCAATACAATTTTCAAAAGAAAAAATCACTAAAAATTTTATTTTTCTCTAAAACTTTTTTAATTAAATTTCAATTCGATTTT
This sequence comes from Cochliomyia hominivorax, assembly GCA_004302925.2. Taxonomy (NCBI): domain Eukaryota; kingdom Metazoa; phylum Arthropoda; class Insecta; order Diptera; family Calliphoridae; genus Cochliomyia; species Cochliomyia hominivorax. Next base: position 6,633,517 of record PYHX02000413.1, read on the forward strand.
CACTTAAAGTTCACATTTCACAAAAATTTACTTAGAATTTACATTTTCACTATAAATTCAATTTTTCAGCTAGAATTCACATTTTTGATTAAAATTCATATTTTCAGTAGGAAATCACATTTTCACTAAAAAATTTAAATTTTCACAAAAAATTCACATTTTTACTAAAAATTCACATTATTACAAGAAATTAAAAAAAATGTTCGTTGGGTTATATATATTTTTACATAAAGCTATATATTTATGTATGTAGATCGATCGTATGGTTTTGAGTTTTATATACCTTCAGATATTTTTATGTTGGAAATCATGAAAGCTAAAAAATATTTTGATGAACCCTTTGCGATAGACCTTTGAGTTGCTAAATTTATTTTATTTTTATTTTTGTTTGTTTCCACAAAAAGTTCAGATCCAAAGTACTTTGTTTTTTTAATAGACTGTTTCAAAAACGAACATTTATTTTGACTTTATTAAGGGAATTTGAATTGTTGTTCAAAAATATTTTTCAAAAAATTCTATTCCGTTTCAAAGATCCAGTGAATTCTATGAATCTCACTTAAATTTCTATACATTAAAGTGGGAAATAATTTTAATTGTAAAGAAGAAATTTATAGAACTTTAAATGGCATATCGATTACAATAACAACAAATACCTTCTTTTTTTACTTTATAAGTTAGAAAAAAGTAGAAGTCCAGATTAAGAATTTGTTTTCATGCCTTTTCCAGTTATGATCATGAGAAAGTTACAACATTTTCATTTAAAAAAAGTCTAAACTTAAAAAAGTCTTTGCTGTTTGTTTTTGTTTTATCTGTTTGTCACTGTTAATGTTTTGCTCGAGTGAAGTGACTGGGACTGACGGACTAGATGGTTGGTTGAATGGCTGACTGGTTGGCCGGTTGAGTGGCTGCTGTGGCTTTTCTTGTCATGGCGTTTTAAAAAATTTCGTAAACAACACTTGTGCCAACTTGTCATTGCAACACTTACATGAAACAAGTCATAATTCCATAAAAAGGTCTTTAACTATTCTACTATAATACTATATAAAATGACAACAACAGCAACAACAACAAAATACGAACCATAGAAATCATTTTAGCCAGATTTCAGTTGAGCTTAAATGAAAAGAACAGACTTTGAACGGTGGAACAGTAATTGATTTTATTGGACATAAATTTTAAGGCCTTTCGAGAGTAAATGTAAGGAAATTAAGGCGAATAATATATGTAAAAATGTGGGCGTGGCATGTTTTTTTTTATTGAATGAGATATTTTATTTATTAGTCAAATTCGAATTTAAGTGGAATAGAACTCTTGATAATCAAAAGGTAAACAAAATATTTCATTATCAAGAGAAAGCCAATGTTGTCCTTTTTAACCCCATATACACTTTTGTGTCCATTTGGACCCATTTGTTTAACAGTTTTTCAATTTGAATATAAATTTTCTTTAAATGTTTTGGATTATTAAGTAAATTTAAATTGATTAGAACTTTTTAGGGTTAATTTTAACATTTAAAGTCAGTTTTTTTACCTCATTTTTAATGTTGTGGCTCTTTGGACCCATTTATTTAAGAATTTCACAATTTTGAATAAAAAAATTGCCAAAATTTTCTAAAAACTTTTTACGATTAAAATGGGTTAAAGACATTTTACACTGAAAGAAAGACGAAAGTTTGGTTCCAATTTTAGTACTCCTAAAATTGCTTATATATTTTATACATTATTTTAATCAGATTTGAAGTTCAGTAGAATAAAACTTTTAAGGCTCAAAAAGGGTTAAAGGCATTTTACTACGAAAGATGTATGAAATGATTTCCAAATTAATATTTTACCTTTTTAAAGAAAATTTGAAGTTTTACTTGAATAGAACGCTTGAGAATGAAGTAGTATTAGAGAAATTTTAGTATCAAAAGAAAGGTTAAAGTCTATTCTTTAAATCAATATATATTTTTTGTTTTCGGACCCATTTGTTTAATACTTTTTCCGATTTGTATCAAATACCTCCAGAATTAGGATTTTTTTCTTTTTTTTAGCAAATTTGAAGTTTATTTGAGAAAGACTTTTAAAGGTCAAGTAGGATTAAAGAAATTTTATATCGCAAATAAAGGTGAAAGTGTGCTCTTTTAATCCATATACCTTTTGCCATCTTTTTGGACTGATATGCTTAATATTTTTTTCGATTTGTAAAAAAAGTACTATTAAAATCAAGTTATTTTTGCCACTTTTGTACAAATCTGATGTTTTATTAAGGAAACCTTTTGGGGGTTAAGAAATCTTACTGCAAAAGAAAGGCGAAAATGTATTGTTTAAATCCATATATAATTTGGCGTCCTAACATTTTTTCTACTTACATCAATATATTCCCAAATTTAAGGTTTTTAACTTTTTCGTAAAATTTGAAAATTATTTGAGTAGAAATTTTGGGGGTCAAATGGGGTTAAAGAAATTTTGCTACCAAAAGAAAGGTACACTTTTTTAGTCCATTTATATTCTTTTGCGTATTTTTTTGGACCCATTTGTTTAACACTTTTCTGATTTGTTAAAAAAATACTTTCAAAATTTCTAGTTCATTTTACTTAAAATTTGCAATTTTTTTGAATGGAATTTATGGCTGCACTGGAGGATTTAAGAAATTTTTTTCATTAGAGGAAAGTTGAAAGAGTCCACTTTTAATTGGTATATCTGATTTCTATTTGAATGGAAATACTACAAATTTTAAAGGTTAAAATTATAAGTGAACAAGAATTAAGAATGTAATTTACATGAAAAATTGTGAACTGACCCTCGTAGAAATTCTATTTTTATTTGTGCTTGTATTAGAAATACTTATTTATAATATTTCCGTAATACTCACAACTACTTATGAAAATTTGATCCTGGTAAAGGTGATTTTCGGAGATGGAAGTTATGTGTGGGACTTATGGATCGATTTTCATTAAATGGACTCATTAAGAGTGACATTCGACAGATTTGAGGTAGCGTTATTATTCTTTGCGCTATAAACTTCTAGTGAAACACATAATACCCCAACTACTTAAAGTGTGTGTACTGTATAACAAACAAGTTGGTTCTTTCTATCAGGCTACGTCGAATCTTTAATACGCTACGGGAACTGGGTCTGGACTTGCTAAACCAAATATTATGATAAATAAATACATATAATAACGCTTCTTTGCTTGAAATTCTCTAGAAATGTAAAAATTCAACTTTGACCTTTTGACCTTTTAAACTTTTATAATTTATCAGTCATAAAAAAAATCTCCATCTGTTCAAAAGTTTTAGACTGTAACCACTGTACGAAGTTGCAAATTAATGTCTCTGTATTTCAGTTTGTTCATACTAAAAATGGCGATTTTGTGATGGTTTTATGTTTAAAGTGGAAGTGGCCATATTTGTTCCAAAAAAAAACAGAAAAACGCTTTAAAGAAAAGTAGATTAGAAAAAAAAGCTAATAATAATGCAACAAAGAGACAAACAGCTAGATAAAAAGACAGAAAGACAGACAAACATAGAGATTGTTTGAAATGTGATCTTTTGCAAAATGCCTTTTTGCCACGGCTGCCATAAATGAAGAAAAACAATTAGAATTCTCTATGGGGTCTTCAGTTTTTTTTTGTTTTTTTTTTTTCTAAAAGCTTTGCAAACTATTTATTTTTCAGATAAAAATTGTTGTTGTAAATAAGAATGGATGGATTTTTATGTTCTTTTAATAAAGAAATGAATCTTCGTGTTTTTTTTTTTTTTTTTTTTTTTTTTTTAAGTGAACAGAAAGTCACTTTATTGTTTGTATTGTGGGAAAAAGTTGGGAGTTGTCTGAATTTCCAAGGAAAATAAAAATATAAATCGGAAACTAAACACAAATCATTTGTTTGGTTGGGAGGAAAGAAAAAAATGTTAATGATAAATGAGTTGATATTTATGGTTTTATATTGTTGTTGTTGTTTTTTATTTAATTTCTTGTTAAAGTCCATTTTTTGATATCTTAATATCACGAGAAGTGAAGAGATAATTTGAGTGTTTGTCAGGCGTATTGAATTGACCTTATACCGGATGTTTAGAACATTTAATTTTTTCTTTTTTTTGCCAACAATGATAAGTGTGTCGCAGTGTGGTGAAAAGGAAGTTTTCGTTTTTTAATAGAGATTTTTAAAAAAATAACAATAATAAAGGACACACGTTTGTCAAACTCTTCTCCTCTCTCTCTTAGACTCTTAGACTGTATGGGCAATTCCACCCTCTTCTCTTTGACATTATGGACGGATAGATTAAGTTGTCATTTCATGTTCTGCTTGTGTGACCATCGATTTGAATGCTCATAATTCATTATCAACTACCGGTTGTAAAAAAGGGAAATATTGCGCTTTTAATTTAGGGGCTGTTTAGTAGATCTCTCTTTGCAATTTCAATTATTTTATTGACAATTTGGCAAATCTGAGCGGAAGTAAACAAATTTTTAGTTTTATAGTTTTCTCATTAAGGATTGAGATTGAAAAATTCTTAACGCACGTTTTGCATGAAAACCTTTGTCAAATTTTCACGAAAAATTCAAATTTTCACAAAAAATTCAAATTTTCCAAAAAAATTAAAATTTTCCAAAAAAGTTCAAATTTTTCAAAAAAATTCAAATTTTCACAAAAAAAATCAAATTTTCACGAAAAATTCAAATTTTCATAAAAAATTCAAATTTTCCAAAAAAAATCACATTTTTCAAAAAAATTCAAATTTTCATAAAAATTCAAATTTTCATAAAAAATTCAAATTTTCATAAAAAATTCAAATTTTCATAAAAAATTCAAATTTTCATAAAAAATTCAAATTTTCATAAAAAATTCAAATTTTCATAAAAAATTCAAATTTTCATAAAAAATTCAAATTTTCACAAAATATTCAATTTTTCACAAATCAATTTCACAAAAATTCAATTTTCCACAAAAAATTCAATTTTTCACAAAAAAATTTCAAATTAATTTCACAAAAAATTCAAATTTTTACTAAAAATTCAAATTTTCACTAAAAATCCAATTTTTACTAAAAATTCAAATTTTCAGTGAGAATTCACTAAAAAATTTTTAATTTTCTATTCAAATTTCACTGAACAATTCGCCAAAAATTCATACTGTTCAAAAATCAAATTTTTACTGTTTTGAATTAATTGTATCCACATAGACCTTTGTCAGTTGTTATGTTTAATGTCAAAGAAATCAATATATTCTTCATTCGATTAAGATGAGTGACCAGAAAAAAGTTAATATTAAAATTATTGAATATTCTCAACAGAACCCCATTTGGTCTCGCAAAAAGTCAAACTGTTTACAATGCTGTTAAACAGCACCGACAGAACTTGTCCGTTGATGGAAAACCTGCTTCAAGTAGAATGAATGATCCACATGAAGAGAATCCAAAAAAAAGTAGAGCTCCCAAGACATCTGGTAGAAAAGCAGACCGGTTAGCTCAGTGTTCGGACTACTTAGTACGAAAACTGAAAGCTAATTCAGGTTTAAAAGCATAGAAGACTCAAAGAGTTGCTAACAGAAACACTGCTAAAAATAGAGGCGGCTTCCATTTATAACATTTTTTAACGTGTTCACTTATTATACCCTACACTACCGTAGGTGGTTGGGGTATTATGCTGTTCGTGCTGTTGTATGTAACATACAGAAAAATTGTATACCGTTTTACTAAGAACCACTTTCTGAGTTGATTTAATGACGTCCATCAGTCCGCTTGTCTGCCTGTCCGTCCGGCTGACTGCCCATGTAAACATTGTGAAAACTCTACTGGTCGGAATTTTTGATATAACTTGATTACAAATGATATATACTATTTTGGCACAATGGTGAAGCCTATTGAAATTGACCATGTTTAGTCCAATATTTTTAGGTACCTCCCATACAAATGTCCTATCGGAATGAGGTATTAAGCTCATAAAAATCGGAAGTATAAAGTAATTTTAACGACTAAAATAAATGTTATGATATTCTAAACTGATGTGCCGATTTCACATACGAGACCCCTTCCAAATATCACTTTAATGGTCATAAATCTCACATTTACGCTGGTATTATCAAAAAATATTCAAATTAAGATAAATATAACAAAAATCCAGGTGGAAAATTAGAAATTATTGTTATATAACTTATACGAGGGTCGATTCATAATTATGAATGTACTGCCATAGTGACATTCCTGTCACTATGGTAAACATGTTCTTGAGTGGTACAAGAACAATAATGTGATATTTGTACCAAATCCTCTAAACTGCCCGAAATTCAGGCCAATGGAGAGACATTGGGCTTTTGTTAAAAGAGAATTTAAGAGTATAAAAAGGTGTCCAAAAGTGTGGTAGATTTTAAACAGAGATGACCTACCTGTTCGAGTAAAATGCAGAAACATTAAAAAGTTTAATGGAAGGGCTCCGCAAAAGGTTCTAAATTGATAAAAACTATAATTTTTTGAAAATTTTTAATTAATTAATTTATTAATTCCAGTTAAAAAACCTTAAAACCATAAGTTTAGTGGTTTCCTTTTCATTAACATATATGTATATTAAGAATTTTTCTGTCTCACTCCTTATTTGATTAGGTGATTTAAGGTGAAATGAACAATCTGTATTTATGTTTTTATTAAAAATGGTTTCATTTCAGGTTTGGGCCCAACCTAAATTTATTTCAAATTTCATTATTTTTTTCTATTCATTTTTGTTATACTTTTCTTAGATTCTGGTCCGACATCCTTTTATGAATTGTGATGATCACACCTATTTTTTGTTTAACTTTAGTTACAGAACCGATGATCGTTTTGTTTTTGTTGTTGTTCTCATATTTGTTGCTAAATCTCAATTTGTTAATGAAATGACAAAAAATGTTTTTTTCTTTCTTTAAATCATATTAACACGTACAATAAGCAATTAAATTAAAAGTATTTTTTCAATATGGTCTTAATCACCCTACAGTAGGTGTACTACAGTGTCGAATACTTTAAATAAATTAGTCATAGTGTGAATAATTTTTAAAATATTTATCGTTTTTGAAACCGGATGTTGCACACCGTTTTGAAAGCGATCAATATTTACAATTATTGGGTATACAAGTTAATAATGTGGATACAATTATCTAAAATATTGCCAAGAATACTGGCATCAAAGCAATTTCATATACACTATAGCGAAATAAAGGTTCAAATAAAGGTATCCATTGAATCAATTGGTAGTCAGAATGGGTTAATTCTGGGATAAAGAGTGAGAGAGGAAAACTTTTCATTCGCTGCTTTCCAAATAGTTTTTGACTGACCTTCAGTCAATATGTCACTAATGGAAAATTTTGTAAAATTTTCTCTGATTATTCTTATCAAAAAAATCAATTGTATATGATCTGAAAAAATCTGAAAAGCTCATAATATAAAACCCTCTATTGCTTCCATTTGGCTTCTACGTTTTCTTTTCTGGCTGGTGGAGTTTTCATATTATTTTATTTACGCATGCGCGTTTTACATCACCGATAATACGATGCAAAAATTACTTATTTTTCTAGCGGTCAAATTTTAATTCCGACTTCTATTACACGGGACCGACTTCTATTCTTGTAAACTTGGGATTTAACTGACAATCGAAATTCTGAAAAGTCGATTTTTAAATTTTCCACCTGGAATCTAATTCACACTCATTCATATTTTCGCATATCTTTATTAAAAATCAAATTTTCACAAAAAAATCAAATTTTCACAAAAAATTCAAATTTTCACCAAAAATTCAAATTTTCACAAAAAATTCAAATTTTCACAAAAAATTCAAATTTTCACTAAAAATTCAAATTTTCACTAAAAATTCAAATTTTCACTAAAAATTCAAATTTTCACTAAAAATTCAAATTTTCACTAAAAATTCAAATTTTCACTAAAAATTCACATTTTCACTAAAAATTCACATTTTCACTAAAAATTCAAATTTTCACTAAAAATTCAAATTTTCACTAAAAATTCAAATTTTCACTAAAAATTCAAATTTTCACTAAAAATTCAAATTTTCACTAAAAATTCAAATTTTTACTAAAAATTCAAATTTTCACTAAAAATTCAAATTTTCACTAAAAATTCAAATTTTCACTAAAAATTCAAATTTTCAGTGAGAATTCACTAAAAAATTTTAATTTTCTAATAAAATTTCACTGAAGAATTCGCCAAAAATTCATACTTTCACTGAAAAAATCAAATTTTTACTGTTTTGAAATAACTGTATCCACATAGATCTATGATTTTTTTGTTGTTAGAGAAAATTTTGATTCAGTTTTTCCGGTTAAGTTAACTAATTCAGGATTAAGTTCCACTGGATTCAATTTTTGGGACTCGCATTTTTTAATTTTGTTTTAAAAATTTTTTTGTACTTAAAAATTTAACCTTAACATTTCATTTTCACTCAAATCGAAAGTGTTTACTCAAACGATCCATATGCTATCAGTTTTTTTAAAGTAAAACTGTCATTAATCCTTTGTACCCTTGAAAGTTGTATTCAACTAAAGAGCAAATATGAGTAAAATTAAACAGAAATTTTGAAAGAATTTTCATTCTTATTGTAAAAGTTTTCACAGATGACTCTAAATAGGTACAAAAGTATATATGGGATCAAAATGGATACTTAACTCTCTTTGCAAAACTTAAAAACTGACTATAAGAAAAAGTTTATTCAAAAAAAGTATAAATCTCTAATATAGATTACAGTGTTTTCATTCTAATCGAAAAAATATTAAACAAACAAGTCAAAATAGATTCAAAAATATATATGGAGATAAAGTGGACAATTTGGCTTTTATTTGGGTGGTAAAATATATATTTTGAAAACCTTTCAACTGTCAAAAGTTCCGGTTCCACTAAACTTCCACTTAATTTTAATAAAATGTAGAACTTTAGAAAAACTAATATAACACTAGGAATATGGGTGTTACAGCACATTTTTATGTCTGGAGCAAATTTTGAATTTTAGTAGTTTTCTGTGAGTTGCAATTATCTCCCTTTTAATGCTATAGAGTATCAATAATTCGTTTCTAATTAAACAATTAATTCTAAATTAATTTTATTTATTGTTTTTTTTTTTATAATTTTAAGCTAAAATTGTTTATCAGGAAGTTGTCTGCTTATATTAATCCACATAACATGATCAGAATTAATAATACAATTTTTTTTGTTTTCAATTATTCTTTATAATTCTTTTCTGTGTTTTATTTGTTATTGTTATGATTATAACTTTGGCGTTTGGAAACGTCTTTCTAAGGTTTGTGTAGCTACTAGTGTTCACCATCACCACTACCTTCACCACCACTACTATAACCGACAATTGACTACTGCTTCTGCCTTAAAGTAGTCAATTTGCAAATTTGTCAAAACGTTTGTGAAATGTGAATTGTGAATAGTGAATGATGTTGTCATCCGTTTGTTAAACGTTCGAATCAAACAAAAATTTTATTGATTAATTTAAAAAATAAGTGAAATAAAACGATACGATATGTTCGATACGATACAATACGATAAAAATTAAAAAAAAATAATAAAATATTTTTGCTATCATGAATGCAAATCTTAATTCTAATTCACACCAAAATCCACCATTTTTGTAGCAAAATAACAATTTTCTTCTTTTTATAAAATTCACACATTTTCGATATTCGTCTAATGACAGACATTTGGAATTGAGGTATGAAATATAGAAATTATACAACAACAATAATAACACCAACTATTTTTTTTATTTATTTATTTGTTTATTTTCTTATAAAAAGAAAATAATTATTATGATAAAAATGTTTAAAGAAAAAAAGCACCAACAACAACAGCAAAACAAAAATTGTTTAAACAAGATGTCTACATAAAAATAATATTAATAATACTCGTATTTATGTAGTTAATTTTTTCTGAACAGAAAAAAATCATAGAAATTGTAATGAAAAATTTCAGATACATAAATATATGCAGATGCACAATGGGACAAAATCAGGAAATTTTTAAAAATAAAACAGAAATTTCTAATTCTGAATTATACATAGTTACACAGTCAGTCCTTAAATAGTGATTTCAAAAAGTATCTCAAAGATACTAATATATCTTTAATTAGATTTTCTGCTCACTTACAATTTCAAATAAGTTTTTTATTCAAGATAAGTCAAAATTTGTTAAGTTACAAACAAGTTAAAAAATATCTTTAAGATACATTTGTATCTTGACTTAACATTATGTAATTAAATAAAACTCCTTTTAGAACTCCACTTTTTTTAGTAAACAAAGCTAAAAATATATCTATTTTTAGGTATAACTATTTCTATATATTTAAAACAATATATCTTAAAGATACTTTTGTATCTTCTCTTAGCATTTTAATTAATAATCAAATTTAGATAATTTTCCTTTTTAAAGAGTTAGAAATAAATACAAATGGTAAAATTTTATAAAGTATATCAAAGATACATTTGTATCTTTAATAAAAATTCTAGTTCGCAACTAATTTTATATAAAAGGTTGTACGAAAAAGTAATGAACGACTCTCGTATAACTTTACTTTCTGATTTATTTTTAAAGGATGTAGTACATTAATGTGATATTAACATTTATATTAAAAGGGAGCTACTAGAAATTATAGACCGACCTTCGTTAAATATCAAATTTCGTTAAAATCACTTTATATTTAGGGCTTTTATGAAGTTAAAACCTTATTGCGGGATTAAATATGTATGAGAGGTACCTGAATTATTGCAGTAGGCTTCGTCCATGGACCAAAATAATATGTATCAAATTTCATACATGGAAAGGAAAGGACAGACAGACGGACGGAAATTCTTAAATTGATTTACTGTACACCTTTAAGTGTACAGTTGGACTCAGAATAACTTTCTAACTAATGCGTAGGTGTAGGGTATAAAAAATTAATAAGAACATGTATACGGCAATATTAGTAAACTGACCAACAGACTTAGTAAAAGCAAAACTATTGTTATTCGATCAAAATATTATTTTAATTTTTTCATATTTTGGTTTAGCAACATAGATGTGTCAGTGTTCACAACCATAATATTTTTATGAGACAACCATATTTCTGATGGCACAACCATATTATGTTAATTTATTTAAAACAATTATAGTGGAACAACAGCCATTATAGTTAATCATAATTTGTTGCCTCTCGATTAGGATTTTTCTCTCCGTGTATGAAGTTTAAACTAATCAAAAACATACTGATCAATCTTAAATTAGATGAGGAATTTTAGATTTCTTTTCAAATATATTTAATTCTCATCCATTGTATTGAAAAACCTAAGTCCATACAATGGAGAGAAAGAGAGAGAGAGTGGAAGAGATATTTATAGTAAAGTGTTTATTTGTTTGTTGGGTGTTTTTGTTTGAAAATTAAAATTTCTGAAGTGTAATTTGATGAAATCAAGTCCAGAATACAAAATTCGTTAACAACAATTTATTAACTCTAACCATATTAGACGGACATTATTATTTTTTAAAATGCTTAATAAACAAATTGTATCAGTATTTAGAAAGAGATACAAATTATATATATACATATACATACATATACATACATACATACATGTATATATATATATACAAACATTTACACGAGTATTAAATGTATTTTCCAAATGATTTTATTGTTTTCTGTTCATTTGTTGTTGTAATTTTTTTCTATAATTTTTATTTTAACGACGACAAGCCTCAAAACAAAAAATTTTATATATTCAATTTTATTTTTTTTCAATATTGATTGTAAAACGTACTCACTGGAATCGTTAGTACTTTTATTTTTATTTTTATTATTATTTTTTTTTTTTTCAAATACACCTTGGAATTTGGTAACGAGTGGTAAATACGCCTCTATTATTAATATTATTTTCTAAAACTCAAATCCCTTTTGCCTCTTTTTTTTTGTATTCGAATTTAGTTACAAAAGTTTTGAAAAAAAAAGAGTTGGAATTTTTTTTTTTAAAAAGACGTGCGCTACAAATGCATTTTTTATGAATTTCAAATATCCATAAAAAAATTATAAATTCAAATACTATTTTAAACGTAACTAACTAGTAACTAACTAACAATTGTAGATTTGTCTCTCTCTTTTTTCTCCTTTAAAAAATCGCAAGAAAATTTAATAAAGAATGAAAGAAAGAAACCGTGACAAACATAAATGTTGACATAAATTTTTGCTTATTTTTTTGTCTTTATCCTGCCACGATCAGTGGTACTTTTACAAGTTGTATGTTAAAAAAGTGTCTCTCTCTCTTTGTCTGTCTCTTTAAAACCAAACAAACACTCTTTTGGGGTTTTAGATCGCAATATTTACTGTATATTTTTTTAGGTTATTTGATCTTGATAAACAAAAACAAAAAACAACTACTTTGACTCGTTTCCATTTTAGCTTTGAAAAGTCTTCATATATGAACAATTTATTAATGGCCCCTGATCTTTGACCACACCACCACCAACAGCAGCACCAGCAACCACTGTTTTCCAGTGTTTAAGTTTTATATTAAAATTCATTGGTTACAAATTTAGCACCACAGGAAAGTTTTTTGTGTTGGAAAATTATCAGGATTCATGATATGAATTTTTGTCTGAAAATTTTGGTGACAAATTATTGTTATTTATTAAAGGGAATATTAAATAATGATAATGTGTGATCGTTAGCAACTTAAAGGAAGGATTAAATCTATGGATTTGGTATTGGAAACATGATACCTTAAAAACATTCCAAAGGATTGTTTAGTTTTAAAGTAGAAAATTTTAATGGGTCCTAATTATAAGTGAAATATCTATATTTCGTATAAATTATCGGCGCTCTGTTATAAAAGAGCTTATTTCTTGATGTATGCGTTGGAAGCTATTTTGAAAGCATTTCAAATTTTCTTGACCTGAGTGGAGATTTTTTCCTTTAGAAGATTGTGGAAAAAGTTTGAATGCACCAGTGCTGGGTGCTCTCAGTTAATTCTTCGGAAAAAATTGATCGTGTTCGCGATAGTGAAGCAGAAGATCATCATCAACTTCGAGTCGCTGTCGTAGCCAACAAATGAACACCTCACGAATAAAACCAGAACTGAACGAGAATCGAACTAGAACTAAACTAGAACTGAAAAAAAACTTGACTAGAACTGAACTAGAACTGAATAATAAATGAACTAAAACTGAACGAGAACTAACCTTGAACTCAGATTAAAATGAAGTTTTAAAAAATTGAATGTTTTTGAGAAATTTTATTTTTAATAAAAATTTGAGTTTTTATTTATAAATCGATCCTGAATTAATATCAATTTCAATATATTCCAAAAACTTTTTTTCAATTGAAATTCAATTCCATACCGTTATTGTTTTTAAAATTTTACCCTTTATACTTCTGTGTGTGTTTCCCCCTTTCAAGAGTTCATTAAATATGTTAACTTTATGCAATGGAGTTTTATTCGGGATCCATTTATTTTCTTGTTGTATATCATTACAATGAAAAATGATTTAAATCAACAACAGAGAAAAAAAGAGATCTCTTAAGATGATCCATTGTAACAAACGTTGGACATTTTCTCTGCCATTTGGCGATTGTCTCTGACATTGAAGGAGGGACTCACCACAGACCAGACACCATTGTAATTGTAATCGTGAATGTTAAACATTTTTTTTGAGATGATCGATATTGAAAAACTATTTGAAAATACGCATTTTCAGCGAGAAGACAAAAAAGGAAAAAATGAAGTTAAAAAACCGTTCAGATGCAGACACTCTCACACACACACATACACACATAAA
>PYHX02000413.1:6649791-6652652 GCA_004302925.2 Cochliomyia hominivorax
TCTTTTGTCTGAATTTTTTGCGAATTTCTAAACAGCCAACATAGCCGAAGTTACCAAATTTATGGGGTCACCGTCCATGCTGCTGACCAACTAGGTCCTTATACTACTTCAATTCAACTCGACTTGAATCATATGAAATTTCATTAAGATGAAAATATCATTTTTAAAACTGTAGTTGAAAAATATGGGTTAATAATCGATTCTTTTTTAGTTTACTAGCAGTATAAGTGAAAGTTTAAAATGGATTCCCAATATACCAATATATCACTTCACCTATAATTGAGGTTAACTTTTAAAATTTTCCCAATTTCGATCTTTAGTACAGTAATGGAAAACAAGCAAAAATGCTATATTTGAGTATGTCGAATCTTTAATAACCTTCTCGAAAAATGCGTATGAATTATATACGTCATATTTCGTACTTATACAATTTACATTCATACACTTGCAAACACATACAATTTACGTCATTTGCTCGAAAATATAACACAGGAACACTTAATGAGTCATAAAGTTGGTTATATTTTTGGAGATGACTTTTTTTCTTGATTTTGAGTTTTGCATTAAGATATTGCCTCAAATATCGGTCTATATCTTTTAATATACTAAAACGAGTTTACTGATTTTTAATAGGAAACTTCTCAGGACTATAAGAAATACTCAGCCGAAATTTCATTGAGCTCTGTGTTTTTATTGGGAATGTGAGCGTGCCAACAAGAGACAGACGTACATAGTTAAATCGAATCAGATTTTGATTTTGATTCTTTCTTAGCGTTACGAACGAAATGATAAAGTTTATCATCATGAATTCATGATGATAAACATGAATTCTGTTTTTGTATATAAATGAAGGAACCAAAGATGGAAGTAAAAGATAAATTTAAATTTCCATCAAATTTGTTATAGAAAAAAAATTAATTTTTTTAAATCTTTTTTTAAACGGAAATTGTTGTTTTTTTAATTTTTTAAAAAGGAAAAAGGATTAAACATCTGGTCAATGAGAAATTTCAAAAAAACTAACCATTTAAGGGTTAAAAGTCATAAAGAAAACAATTCGAAATCAAAATCATTTCAACATTGATTTCAGTTATTTTTCAACGTTTTCTTTTATGTAAACGAAAAAAAATGTATAAATTTTTTATAAATAATTTTTTGTTGTTTTTTTTGTTGTTGTTTTTTATTTGTTTTTTGATCGTAATTTATGACAATTTATGCAGCGTTAATGTTCTGTTTTTCCTTTTTGAATAAAATCTTACAAAACCCCCTTCCATACAACAAGATCCAATAGATACAACAACAACAATAACAATAATAAGAACAACAAATAAACGGACTAAGAAATAAGAAAAATACATATATAAAGACTTACGACAAACGACTTCTACTTCAGATGATGATAATAATGATTTGAGTTGAGTGAATAGTGAATAAGCGGCAGCAGCAGCAGCAGCATCAGTAGTCACTAATCATTGTTGTTATTGTTTTCAATATTGACGTTATTGTCTTTTTGTTGTTGATGTTGTTGTTGTTTTTGTTATTATTTATTTTTGATTTCAAACAGCGATTCGGCTTGTGTCAAGAGCAGCGCGTTCTTTTCCTTTTCTTTTCTTTCAAAATATTTTAAACGCAAAACTATGAAAATGTGTCTTTTATATAAAAGTCGCTGGGGAAAAGCATTAAAAAAAAATTGATGTTAATCGATTTGGATAGAGTTAAGTTGATAATGACGACAACGACAACAACAACAACAAAATAGTAATGAAAATAATAAAAGACTCGAATATTTTGATTTTTCCTCTGATGACCGTCTTATTACCTCCAAGTGAATTTTTATTTCACTTCTTTTTTCTTGGAATTTATTAAAACAAAGTGTTATACTGTCATCTAGAGAAGTTGGAATTAAAAGAACTGACATACGTTTTTTGCAAGTTTCAGACAAATTGGAACATTTTTGCATATCTCAACGATATTTTTATATAAAGTTGCAACAGTTTTGAATGTTGCATGTAATTGATTTTATTTATAATTTTAAATTAGTTTCCGTTGAAAAAATTTCAATTGGACATTAATAGTTTTAAAGGTGATTTTCAGAGTGAAAGTGAAATATGTGATTATATAAAAACTACGAAAAAATATGGTACAAAAATACAAATTTAAAGAATTTTTAAATGATATTTTTTCCAAAATAATTACAACTACTTGGGAGTGTGTCCTCTACAGACACCTCAATGAAATTTCACAAAGTTATAGCTGAGCCATTTTCAAGAGTCTCTGTTTTGTGGGGTTTAGTCGGTGAACCTTCAAAGAATGCGAATTTTAAAATTGACTAATTTTAAAAATTTGCGTAAAATTCTTTTAAGAATTCAGATGAATTATAGTTTCAGAGATATTCATGTCAAAATCAGTTTTAACCCATTTTGCTTTGTTTTTTAAAAATATGTGTCAGATTCCCTATAAAAGTCTAAAAGAAATTACTGCAATAACTACACTGATGCATGTTTCTTTAAACGCATTTATTTTTATATCCTCCAAAGGTGGTGATGAATCTCAGTCTCCAAATCAAATCAAAATCTGGATCGATTTAGCTGTGGCCCATCTGTGTGTTAGAAAAATTCTCACCCCCAGAATAACTGCCCGAATTCAATTAATTGTTCAACATTGTTTGTTATTGTCTTAAGCAGTTATTTATTTCAAACTAACTATATCGGTTTATTGATAAAAAGTATATAGATCGATATCTGAGTTAACCTAAGAATTTCTAAAAAGAACTTTTCTAATTTTTTCAATAAAAAGTTTAAACAAAAAAAATTAATTATAACAAAAAAATATAACGTCCTGTTCCGGGAAAAGCTCAATTCCAT
>PYHX02000413.1:6652752-6673589 GCA_004302925.2 Cochliomyia hominivorax
AAAGTCGAAAAATTATTTATTCATTTACGATACCTCTGACGTCTGCATTATCAACTTAATGCGAGATCACGCAGTTTCCTAAAATTTTTAAAATCTGTACATCAGAAGCAGATCTTATGGCGTCTTTCATATTTACGATTTTGTAACACAGATAAGAGAGTTGTTTGGAGAGGAAAATGTTTAAGTGAGACTCCACATTGGATTCCATTGAAACAGTGTTTTTGTTTCATATATGAAACAATTGAAATTCTACATGGTTTTTGCAACCAACAGATCCCCATTTTTAAAATGTTAATGTAAAAAAAACATGTTGATTCAACATTAAAATCATGTTGAAATACATTGTTTCCCGTTTGCATTAAACTGTGTGATGTGTTCAAATAAAATTAAATTTACTGATCATTTTTTACGGTCCATATAATTTAGAAAGTAAAAAAGTTGCCATAAATTCAACATTGTTTTAAATCAATATTTTTCCATGTTAATTTTACATTGTTTTTTATTTCTGCAAACAAATATCTAAATGATTTACAAAAAAAAAATATGTCTCGTTTTCTTTAAAATATTTTGATTCCAATAACAGCTGAAAAAAAAAAACTATAACTGAGTGCTACTGATCCATCTACAGCAATAACATTTACAGGAATAACTACAACAACAGCAACAGCAGAATAGTAACAACTACAAGAGGAACATGATATTTTACTTGCTAAATTTAGCGAATCATGTAAAAAATCTTAAGTGCAAACAATTGTCGGTGGATCGATCATTTGCAGGAATAAAATAAAAAGTAACGACCACCTTTGGTGGTAAATAAATGTCGAAAACTGTCTGTTCTTCTTCTAGATGTTTATTTTAAATAAAATTTTTTATACCCTCCATCATGACAAGTGTGGAAGTGAGTATATTAACTTTGTCATTCCGTGTGTAACACTAAGAAGGATTCATCTCAGACTCCATAATGTTTATATATTCTTGCATTAAATCAAAATCTGGGTCGATTAGCTAGATCTGTCTGTCTGACTGTTTGTCTCTCTGTTTGGCACGCTGTCTTTCTATCCATCTGTCCGCCCCTCTGTTCGTCCATCTGCCCATCCCTCTGTCCGTCCCTCTGTCCCTCCCTCTGTCCCTCCCTCTGTCCCTCCCTCTGTCCGTCCCTCTGTCCGTCCCTCTGTCCGTCCCTCTGTCCGTCCCTCTGTCCGTCCCTCTGTCCGTCCCTCTGTCCGTCCCTCTGTCCGTCCTCTATCCTGTCCCTTTGTCCGTCCCTCTGTCCGTCCCTCTGTCCGTCCCTCTATCCTGTCCCTTTGTCCGTCCCTCTGTCCGTCCCTCTGTCCGTTTCTCTGTCGGACCACCATCTGTCTGTCTCTTTGTCCGTCAATCTGTCCGTCCCTCTGTCCGTCCCTCTATCCTGTCCCTATTATCCGTTTCTCTGTCCGTCCTTCTGCCCGTCCCTCTGTCCGTCCAACTGTCCATCCCTCTGTGGACTGAGTATTTGTTATAGTCCTGAGAAGTTTCCTATTGAAAACCAGCAAAATTGGTTCAGTATAATAAAAGATACTAACCGATATCTGAGACAAAGATATCGTTAATATGAGATGAGATAAGTTCAAACGAAAAACTTTCATAAAATTGTCAATTATGATTTTATCGATTTTATCGACAAATTAGAATTAAATTTTGTCAAAATTTTAAGTAGCATGTACTTCACTGCCAATGATTCCAAAAAATATCAAAATCGCTTCAAAAGTTATAGGCAAATATATAACTTATTTTATGGCTCATTGATTGTTGCTGTGTTATATTTAAGATAAACTTTTACGTTTGTCAGTGTATGTGTGAGTGTGTATGTACGAAATATAACATATTCACTTCACACTCATTTGTGGTAGAGGGTACTGAAGATTCGGCATAGCCGAATATAGCATTTTTACTTGTTTTCCTTTAAAATAAATTTTACTTGGCTGGATTTTGTCTGGAGTTGAAATAATTTTTGAATTCAATCAAATTAAGTTAAATTTTTAGTTAAGGCTAACAATGTTAAAACTTTTAAAGAAAAACAAAAGCCAAAAAAAAGGTCCTCTAAACATTTAATATGTTTTTTTCTAAAGGTTCATAGCAGTTTGAGGACAAAACATTTTGTCTTGTCTTGTATGCGTTTCTTTTTTGAGGTTATAAAGTGTGCCTTATTTTTGTTTTTGTTTTGTTTGTTAAATTATCGATCTTTAGATATTTTAGTTTTTTTCCTAAAACGAGAATTTATTTTTTAATAGTAAAACGTCAAAAATAAAACCATTTTAAATGATTGAATGCCAAAAACGTTCCGTTATAATAAAGGATTATTTTCAATATCTTTAAGCTCTTTCCTTCAAACATGCAACATCAATTTGTTGCATATTGATTGCATGTTTCAAAAAAATAATTGAATTGAAATAAAAATCTTTAAATAATAGAGATTAGTAAACATTTTTAATTTAAAAATTAAATTAAAAGCAAATCACACCTTAAGCTCAAGACCTCTCGAACATGGCGAGTTAATATACATTTAAGCAGCTCTTTGTGATTATTCAAGCTTTTTACTAAAATGGATCTTTAAATAGAAATGAATGCAGTTAGGAAAATTGTGCGGATGTTTATAGAAATGAAAATTCATATCTCATGCCACTTATGTGCTTCGCATGAGTGTTGCAAAGAGTTATTAACTTAGACTGGTCGTCGCAAAATGGTTCAAAAATTAAATTGAATAAAATATATGTTGTTTTAACTGATTTTGATAATTTTAATGTCATTCAATAGTAAACATATTGGAATTACAGTAACCAAAAAATAAGATCAAAATAATGCAAATATGGACTTGGCATGATTCCAAATATCAAGGCTTTATTTCTTTGTTTATAAATACAATTTTTATATATTTGAATTGAATAAAACTTTTAAGGGTCATCACGGATTACAGATACGTTATAAACACGTGGAGTGGATTTGACAGATACGTCAAATCCATATGAATTTGTACCGATTTGAGTCCATTTATTTAACTTTTTTGGATTTGAAGGGAAATACTTTAAAAATTTTTAAATAAATTTCATTTCCATCAGAATTTAAATTTATACTTAATTAACTAAAATTTTTGACATACAAAATGGATTAAAGTATAACTTTGTCAGAAGAAAGTACAAAGTCCACTATTTTAATATTAATATAAATCTTTATGCGATTTGGGACATCTGTTTTAACACTTTTTCTATTTGAAATTAATAATTCCTTTTTCAGGGAAATTTTATTTGTTTAAATTTATTATTAATTGAATAGAACTTTTAATAGTGATAGTGGATTTTATAATATCACTATCAAAAGAAAGGTAAAGTTCACCTTTAACTTTAATATACTTTTGTACTATTAGGTACCATCTGATTGATATATTTCAATTTGTCTGAAAATACTTTGAAATTTTTTTGCGACTACTGAACGTTTTTGTCAAAGTCATATTTGAAGTTTAGTGAAAGAGAACTTTTGAAGGAGTCAACATTGATGACAGATATATTACCACCAAAATAAAGTATAAAAGTCACAATTTTAATTTTATATATACATTTGTACCGCTATGGACTCATCTGTTTACAGTTTCTTATTTGAAAGAAATACTTCCAGATGTTTTTTAATATTTTTTTCCTTTTTAGAGGTCGAATACGAAGTTTGATGAACTGAACTTTAATGGGTAAAGAGGGTGGTAAGAGACATATTACTACTTAATAGAAGGTCAAAGTGTCCTCTTTAATTTAATGTACACTTTTTTGCCAGTAGCAGCCATCCTATTAATACTTTTCCTATTTGTATAAAAATACTCATAATTTTTTTTCACTTTCTGCGAAATGAAGTTTGAAGTTTAGTGGAGGCAGAACTTTTGAAAGTCAAAAGGGTTTAAAAATATACTGTTACCAAAAGAAAGGCCAAAGGTCTCATTTAATTCTATATATACTTTTAGACCATTTTGGACCTCCTTTGTTTAAACACTTTTTCGCTTCGTATGAAACGAGCTCTTTTTTAAATTTTATTCTTTTTTAAATATCAAATTTTATAGCGTAGAATTTTGAAGGTTAGCGTGGGTCACCGATATCCCAAAGTGTACTCTTTTTTTCTCTATACATACTTTGGTACCGGCTTAGGCCCATCATAAAAATTTCATTTTATATTAAATACATTTTGCTGCTTTTAATTAATGTCAAATTTGAAGTTTAATTGAAAGGATGTTTTGAAGATTAAAAGGAATAAAGAATTTTAGGGCACCGTGTATCTTGCCTGTACCTCTCCGTACAGTACTTTTTCGATTTGAATAAAAGTACTGATAAATTTCTTCAATATTTAAACTTCAAAATGAAACATTAAATTACTAGAACCGGTTTTTTGGAACTAGTGTACGCAAACTGGTAGAACTGGTTACAGAAATCGATAATCTGTTCAAAAATGCCTCTTTTTAAAAAGATTAACTACAAAAAAACAGCAATAACTCTTTCTCACAATTAATGCTGTAAAATATTAAAAATTGAACTTTGACCTTAGATTTTTTAAAACCGATTAAATCAATTTTCATGAAATAAAATCTGGAGAAAAGTCCTAAGAATGATATATCGAAAAGAGTTCAAGGGCTCAAAGTTATAGATTTTTGACTGATTCAAAGAGGTTCTGGACGTTCTTGCAATGCGACTAAAATAGAGTAAAATTTTTCAGTTGGGCATATAAGAAATGTGAACAATTTGTTTTCAATAGGGATTTCTGTCGGGTTGTTTACCAGAAAAGACCTCAACCTCGGCTAGTGATCGTGACTAGCAATTAGTGATCTTACACTATGTAAATTAGGAACAATTTACGCTCTCATAGGATTCATTTGATTCAAGTGATAAATAACGTTAATATCGAAAGTGGATTTTGGATTAGATCACTTTTAAAAACATTTAAAACGATCATGATCAAATGATCTCCCTTTAATTATTCGTTTTTTTTTTCGAATAAAATTTTATGTTGGTTATTAAAAACAGTAAATAAATAACGTTATAATGTGAAATCATTTAAAAGCTTTATTATTGGCTCTATCTCACTCATTGTGATTGTGACCCAGTAATTATTGAAAATTGAGAGTGAACATTTTATATTAGAGTGAGTTATGCTGCAGTCGAACAAAAAATAAAATAACTCCTTAAATGCCAAAAGCGTTTAAGCTTCAATTTTGTTTTTAACTCCTGTTCTTTTCGTATAAAAAAACAACATCTAATACAAGTGATCGTTTCATGGCAGACAGACGGACAGACTGACAAAATATTTGGTATTTTTTTTATTAAGACAAAATTCATGAAATTCTTAAATATAAATATGACTGTAAGCATTTTTAATAAAAATTAGTTTTAAGAGAGTTTTTTGTTTTCTTTTCCCCCTTCACAAGTTTGCATTATTTTTCGATCACCTAAAATGGGGAGAGGAAAAGTGAGTGATTTAAAACGCATGTTCAACGCACGCGACATCCACATGGTTTGTGATTTTTTAAATGAGTTTTTGCGTGTCAAATAAAATAAGAAGAAAAAAAAGAAAAGATGAATTAAATTTATTTTTGTTATTATCAGTGATTTGTTGCGTGATTTTTTTTTAAAGAAAATCGGATAAATTAGAAGTTGTGTTGTTGTAGAAAATAATGAAAAAAAGAGAATGATCGATTGTGTCTGATAATTTTAAGTCAATGATAATGAAAAAGATGTTGATGTTTTCTTTCTCTATAATTTAATAATTATTTTTAATAAAAATATATATTTTTTTGAGAAAAACGAGGGCAGATTAAATTAGTTTAAATTGAAAAATATTGATAACTACTAAATCTTAAATTTCAAGAACGATTTCAAAAAGAATGTGTAAAAATAAGTGAAAAATCTCTTCTAATTTTTCAAATTTTAATGTAAACAAAAATTTTTTTCAACTTAACCTCAAATTGATTTTTTTAATTATGTTAGTTTTTAAAAAAATTCCACGACTTTAAATTCCTTAAGCGTTGAAAATTATTATTAGTTGTAATTTTCTCAAAAATTTTGATTTAAACAAAATTTATTCAACCTAACCTCAAATTAATTTTCTTGAAAATGCAAGTTTTTCACAAATATCGTTAGCCTTTACATTGTTTAAGCCTGAAAAACTCAAGATTTGTTTTTATTTTCTAAAAATGTTAATGTAAACTATTTTTTGTTAACCTAACCTCAAAATGGTTTTCTTAAATATTTCAGTTTTTCATTAAAATTGTATGGCGTTAAGCTGAAAAAAGCTTTTTTAAAAAAATTAAGTTCAAAAAACTAAATTTATTTAGTTTAACAAAAGTTTTCATGGTATTTTATTCCTAAAGCTTTAAAAATTTCAAAGAAATTCAACATAACCTCAAATTTCTAAAAGTTTCAACTTTCTTCCATTCTAATTAAATTTTAAATTCTTTAATTACAGATTTATAATAAAAACAAGTAAGAATGTATAGTCGGTTAAGTCCGATTATCTAATACTCTAAACCACATCGGCGATTAAAAATGATGGTTACGCAATATCAATGAACGACCCTCTTATAATTTGATTTTCTGATTAAATTTTCCACAATTTTGTAATCTAAATTATGTCACATTTGAGTTTTTCTGTTAAAAATAAGAAATTACAGTTGTTGAATTAAAAAAAATTTTCGATTTAACCTCAAATTTTATTTTTACAAATTTTAAGATTTTAGGAAATTTTGAAATAGTTAACCGAAATCAAATACTTTCATTGTAATAAATTAATACCGTTCTGTACCTCTTCGTACAGTACTTTTTCGAAATTAAATACTTTCATTGTAATAAATTATTAAATTTCAATATTTTTAAATTAACCCTCGTATTTTTTGGTTGCAAACGGTAATCACTAAATAAAAACAGTGAAATTAAATTTTTATTTATTTTTATTACCCTCCACCATCACAGGTGGTGATGAGGGTACATTAACTTTATCATTCCGTGTGTAATGCTATGTAGGAATCATCTAAGACCCCATAAACTATATATATTATTACATCATATCATAATCTGAGTCGATTTATCTATATCCGTCTGCCTGTTGGAAACATTTTTACGCCTAGAATAATTGATCGAGTTCAATGAAATTTGTTTCAAGTATTTGTTATTATCGGGTTATATCGGTTCATTAATAGAAAAAAGTTCGTAGACCGATATCTGAGACACTCTTAAATTTCTGGACAGGAACAAAATTTTTTAACTACAATGAACAATGATATAGATTTCATCATTCATTAACAAAATCTCAATCAAAATCGGATCAATAGCAAACAAGTTATTGATTCAAATATGCAAAATTTTGATACAACCCAAATTCTGTGTGTCTTGTAGGTCATAATTTTGAAGATAATTTTCTGAAATTACCCATATATATTTTTTGTGATATAAAAATAAACTAAAAAGAAAAGCAAAATTGTGCCGAGTCAATTTTTGTCTTAGCTTTCATATAAGGCCCCTTCCCGGAATATGGTTTAAAGCTTGTAAAACTGTTAAATGTGCAAAACAATTGTAATGTAATTTGACACAGTTGATTCTCTAACAATCTTGAATGTATTATATATTTGACTTATGTTGGTCCATATTTTGTCATAGCCCTTTCCCGGAAAACTGGTTTGTGCTTTTAAAACTAATAAATAAGATCAATTTTATAGAAATATGGCACAAACAATTTTCCTAAGTGTCTTAAATTTATATTATTAATTTGGTCAATATCGGTTTATATTTTGTTGCATCTCTCATATAAGACCCCTTCCCGGAAAACCCCTTTGAGGTAGTCAGTAATGACCTACTATATCACTGTTGCTGACTATGCCTCATTTTCTTGGCGAATATCAGTACAACCATCGAACAATACTTTGCTGTACTTCCAATCAAGTCTCCCTTGATGCAGTTGTATTTTAATACTGTCTTTAACATATATATCTCGGGTTTGCCATTAATCGGTCCACATTTGGTTATTACTTCTTTATAAACCTACTTCCTGGAATAATGTTTAGGTCTATCGAAATTCAGATATTTATCTCAAATTTCAACTATAATTTTACGTTTTCTTCTAATTCTCTGCATAATATGAGTGTGGTGTAGGGTATTTAAGATTCGGCACAGCCGTATTTAATATTCTTACTTGATTTTGATTTTTATTATTATTTAATCGCATAAAAATAATTTTGTTTGATTTTGAAATGAAGGATGTTTTAACATGCAATTTCACTTTACGAAATGAAACACTTTCACTAAGCGGCAAACGGATTTTGAAAATAAAAAATTTCGAAAAAGGAATTGTTGTTGTTGTTGTTTCATGTTGATTATTTGTTAATTTATTTCATTTTATTTTGTTTAAAAAAAAAGTGAATAAATTTTTGAAAAAGAAAAAAATTATTTGTAATTCTCTGCCTCAAACGTTATTTCCTTCTCTGTCTCTGTTTCTAAAGCGTTTTACACACAACACCACACCCTAAATGTTTGAATATAAAATTTTTTTTTCGAATTTTATTTTGTTTTTGCTAAAATATTGTTGTTGTTGTTTTTCTGTATTTTTGCTGAAATGTGGAGGCGCGTCAAGCCCTTGAATGACATTTTTCTGTAATCACTTCAAACATTTTTCTGAAATTTAAGTTCTTTATGCAGCTGCTGTCAGTCAATCTATCCATCTTAAGTCTCAGTCATAATTTAAACTCTTTTTTTTTGTTGTTATTGTTGTTGTTGTTGTATTTTGCATTTATTTAATTCTTTTTATTACAGTTTATTGTTATTAAAACAGGCGTGAAATATAATTCATATTTTCTTTATTACTCATATTAAAGCGTTTTCTTCTATTTAAAGGTACTTATTGTGTGATTGTCTTTAAAAT
The DNA here is from genome assembly GCA_004302925.2 of Cochliomyia hominivorax. Taxonomy (NCBI): domain Eukaryota; kingdom Metazoa; phylum Arthropoda; class Insecta; order Diptera; family Calliphoridae; genus Cochliomyia; species Cochliomyia hominivorax. The sequence continues at coordinate 6,661,669 of PYHX02000413.1, forward strand.
GTCTCGTAAAAAAAGTTTGTGTTGGATTTGTGTTCAGGAAATCTGTAATCAAGTCTAAAACACTCACGAACACGATTTACACACCTTTTTGTTTCAGAATATATTCAGGGACATTTAATTTTGTAGAGTATTTTTCTTCAAAGAAGTTTGAAGAAATTCTTTTTGTTATCAGCTTAAGGTCCTTTTCCGGAAAAGGGGCTTAATATGTATGTTATAGTTTAATACGGATCGATATTTGCCAAATTAGTGATATATACCCTACACCACCTTTAAGGAAACTTGTAAGTCTAAAACTCTATTCCGGGAGTTATAATCGAATATGAGTCTAAAATAGTCATATTAAACACATGCGGACGATTTTCCGTAAAAGCTCCTTAAATGGCAATATATTGATTAAAAATTATAAATTATCATTAAAGATTGTGAGACATTTAATTGTGGTGATTTTCAATAAAAATAAAAATGCTTCATATATAAGATTTGTATAAGATCAGAAAGGGGCCTCATATAAGAGCCATTTGAAGATATGAACAGATATTAGTCAAATTAATAGCGTATTTCCCTTAAAGAGATAAAATTCAATACACATAGAAAAAAATCGATGTACAATTAATTTAAATATAAAAAATAAACTTTTTTTCGATTGTGACTTGTTTCAAAGATAAAAAATGTTAATTTAACATTGTTTCTCAATGGAAGCAGTATCGTGAGAATATTCTTGAATTTTTACTACTTGAAATTTTAATACTTAAAATCAACCATGTTCAACATTAACTTTGCTTCATGTTTTTTTCAGTGTGTAAGGTAGACACATCATGCCGGGAGGGCACTTTTATAAAGCTTTCTGAAATATTGAAACGAACATAACCAATTTCAATAGGCTGCGTCCTTAGGCCAATATATTAATATATACCAAATTTCATTAAGATATCGACAAATTGTGGGTGTTTACAACGTTAACAACAACAGCCGGGCAGACATAGTAAAATAGACTCAGAATACTTATACTTATATTATACTTATAATTATACTTATAATAATTACTTATACTTATACTTAACTTATACTTTATAATACTTATACTTATACTTAAATTGGTCAATTTTGAAATATAAGTATTGTATAAGCAAAGCAAAGGTTAAATATTGGTAAATTATATTTCGATTTCTTTATTTATCAATATAGCTACATATGAAAGTAGCTTAGAAAGGGTATAAGAAATTAGCTCTTTAAAAACTAAAGGAGTATTAAGTAAATTTATTTTCATTAAATAATTCATATTTCACCCAATAAATGAATGGACTTTGTTGTAGACTTTATGAAATGGGGCTTAAATAATTTAAGGAATTCTGATAGAATTTACTGGTCCAAAGTGGCCTTTCAAATTTCCAGCATATCGAACCTCATAATTAAACATTTCACGATCATAAGTGATGCAATTTCTAGAGCTGATCAGATAATTCTTAATATGAATCCTGAATTTTAATTGATTCTGCCTTTAACGGGATCTCATAAAATAGTTTTTTTAAAAATTCTGCCACTTTATCAACTGGAAGCTGTACTAAATCTGATTACTCATTTGCGACAAGTTCGTCATAACTCAAAAATATAAGTTTTAACTTGACCTCAGCAGTTTATAAAAATGTCTGTTTTATTAACTGGCAAAGTTTTGTGCACGAATCATGAATATTCTGAGTTGTTTCAAGGATCTTCTCCTTAAGTCCCAAGGATCGTCTGTAAGTCAATATTTTTAGATATCTTAATCAAATTTGACACACGTTATTATTTTGGACAAACCCTAATGAAATTGATTATGTTCGATCAAATATTTCAGGTAGACCCCATACAAATATCCCTTCGGATTTCATAGAACTCACTGAGGTCAAGACAAAATATGAAGTGTGTATGTGTGTATTTATGTATAGAAATTTTCATAGAATGATCCCAATATACCCGACAAATCCGACAGGAGCAGACGGAGGGTAACGTTTTCGCAAAACGAAGTTTGCCGGGTCTGTTAGTTAATTATAAAAGGAAAAAAAGATCTTGTATTTGTAAGAACCAACTTGCCAAAATTCAAAAAGATTTTAAATCTTAGTTAGTAATAAAGGTCGGTTCAAAATTCGTATCATGCCGTGGGGTATTATATAGACGGACTTGATCACTCCTACTTGTTTAGGTTTGAATTTTTTGAAATTAAAATATGTGACCCAATTTTAAAACAACATTGAAAACAATTTAATTCATTTGAAGTCATTAGAAAGTCTTAATTGGAAAATGTCAGAATTTAAGGAAGTTTTAATATTAACAATTCCGTCCTCCCTCTCTTAATCTGAAATTTCATATATTTTGTTTTTCTTTGTTAAATTTTCAAAAATCTCATTTTTGCCGTCGGTGAATTTGCCTCAAATATAAAATTTCCTTTTAAGTAAAAATCACATATTAAAGTTGTTTCGCTGTGAAAAAAATTAAAATTTTCAAATAAATAACATAAATTTCAAAATATTTTATTTATTAAATCAATTAATTAATTGTTTAATTTAATTATTTACTAAATATTTATAAATACTGGACACATTTTTCTTATAACATACATTTTTTAGTTATTGTTGTTGTTGGAATTTGTTTAATACGTAATTTTTTAATGTGTTAATAAAACAAATAATGTTTAAAACCAAATAAAACAACAAAAAACTGAAATAAAGTGTTTTTTTTATAAATCAATGAGGAGAGAAGAATGAAAATTGAAATTGTTGAAATTATAATAATTTTTTGTTAAACCAGAAAAAGTGGAAAAGAAAGAATAAATCTCTTCACAATTTTATGTTAATTTGTTAAAATAACAATAATAAAAATACAAATTCCTTGTATTCTTAAATAATAACAACAAATACTTTCTATTTGGACATAAACACATACATTATTAAAATACAAATATGTATGAGCTATTTTACAATAATAAATGAAAATTCATCTAAAAACAAGAAATGAACTTTAATTCTAATGATCGAGTTAAAATTGAATTTCTGGAGATTTTCCTGTGCTAGAAATATTAGACATTGAGTCTGTCATTTACATTAAATTGAATTTAAAAAGAATTTTATTTGAATAATAATAAAAAAGATTAAATATATGTTCATTTAACTGCAGACAGTGGTGTAAAAACGAGATTTTGGATATAATTCTGTAATTTTTAAACTGTTGGAGATATTAAAATTAAATTTCACATGATCATAGCTGAAGTATTTAGGAATTAAGGTGCAGAGTTATAGGCTCCCATATGGTTAGAGAGATATCAGGTAGTCCTTCAAAGTTGGTCATCTCAGCCGTGTTGGTTTTTTAAAAAAATTCGCCTTAAAAATTCATTTTTAATTTGAAAGAAAAAAAATTTTATCTACTGTTTGTTTTCATAAATCTCCATAGAAGTTATCTCTTGTTATCTTCTATAGTTGAAGAGGTTCATCTGGCGCATTCGTTACAAGAATAGATTTTCGGAAACAGTTATATAACTTTGGAACCGCTGGAGATATCTAAATTAAATTTTACTTGGTTACAGCTGGTTCAAGGGTTCTCCAAACATGCGAATCTGAACTAAGTCATTTTTTTCATCCAAAGTTTAGCAATTTTGAAAACAAAAATTTTTGTTTTTTGGTAACTTTTCAAAACGCATAAATGAAATCAACGTTTAATTATTTGAATTATATAGCTGCATAAGTAACGTAAACAACCTAAAAACTATTTTAAGTTAGATGCCCTTTATAACGCCAGGCTGATCATTTTAATGAAAAAATTAAAATTTTAAAATTTGTTTTTTCATGGATTGGGATTTTGGTTATTTTGGTATGGAAAAGTGGGAATTTTTCTAAATCCTTGATTTAAGGACAAGTTTATTTTTATTATTGCGAAATTTCGTATATATATCTTTATTGCTTTTAATGTTAAAAAAGTTTAAAAAATAGATTTAAATTTTAAAAAAAGAGAAACAATTTTAAAATTTATACTTTTAAAGAAATTTTGCCATTAAATAATATTCAAATAACTTGTATTTTCTAAATTATCAATCTATTTATTTTAACGTTTTCCTAGACACCAAAATTTTTTCTGAAAAGTTCAGACCTTTTAAATGGAATCCAGTCTTTTTGCACTTTAATAGATTTAACTCTTTTCCATACATTTCTATGGCAAATAATAACAACAAAAACCCCAATTTTGATTAAATTATGAAATATAGTTAAATCAAGTGGAAGACATCTCAGCTATATTCCTATGAAATTTCATTAAAATATCTCTAACGGTTCTAAAGTTATAGAATTTCCATAAAATCGCCAAGAGACCACTGTGTCATTCGAAAAACACAAATATTGATCACACGTGCTTTTTAGTGGCATTTTTCAATAATTATTACAATTTTTGTGTTAAAATCATTTAATCGATATAAATAATTTATTTTTGTATTTTCATTAAGATTTATAATTTTACATTAAAATGAGTGAACGATGAAAATTGTAATCGAATGGAATTGTGAATGTTAATTAAAGTGTTAATTGTTATTAAAAACTTTTTATTAAATTTTAAAAGGGATTTTAAATTTAAATTATTTTTGAATGTCTACTTTTATTATTATTTCATATTAATGCAATTTAATTTATCTTTTTTTCGCTGTAAAGTATTTTTTCTTTGAGGTGATTGTATTTTCATCGTGTGTAATTGTTTTTTTGCACGCAAAAAATAAAATAACAACGAAATTTAATGAAAAAAAGAAAAAAAAAATAACAATTATAGTGAAAAAATGATAAATACTCAGAAAATTAGTAATAATGTTATTAAAAAATAATAACTTTGTTGTTGTGTTTGTTGTTGGCTGTTTAAGTCATATAATCGGATTTTAATACCCTTCTGCTAGATGGTGCCAAATAATGGAACTAGATAACTATTTGTCGCTCTTATTTTTATGGATTTGTTTCTGGTGATTCTCCATTAGGAAATCGATGAATATAATATGTCTATAAGTGATTTTTTATAGAGCTGCAGGACCTCTTACTCAACTTGCCAACTTTATTGAATATGACTGGAGAAAGTCCTTATCTCTCTCAAACGATAGTGGAATGTCTTGTCAGTAATATAGAATATATTCTCCCTTTCTATGGAAAGCATTTAAATTATAACAACATATTGAAATTAGTTATAATGTTTGCTGCAAAATAGTCATAACTCAAAAAATTCAATTTTCTAAAGGACTTTTTTTCAATTTGCTTGGAATTCAGTAATGAAAACATAACCTGTGATAACCTTTCACAGGTTTACAGGGCTACTGAGTTATGCTTTAACTGCACAATAACTAAAGCTCATCCGAATTAAAGCTTTTTTTCCAACAAGAATCAATAAAAAAAAATTTCATCTTATATTTTTCCCCAAGATCCTCACGGATGAATATTTCCTTAAAAAAAGAGAAACTTAATAAAATAACTTGTTTACTATAAACTTCTGATGTTAAGTCGAAACTTAAATTTTTTGAGTTATGACCATTTTGCAGCATACATATGAAAATAGATAATTTTTTTTAGAGAAAACTTAGTTTAGTTAAGAGTTTAGGCAAATTTATAAAATTTTCATACAAGTATATGATATCTAAGGAAACGTCAGAATATGGAGATTAATAAGGAGTGAGATCGAAAAAAACTTAACACACGTTTTTCATTTAAACGTTCAACACAAGTATTTTCAGATTTTTTGTCTTTTTAGCCAAGTTAGAATTTAAATCTGATTTAAATGGTTGACTAGATAAAAGTGCGCACTAAAATTATTGTTAATGCAGCCCGAAAAATTAATAGCAGAAACGGAGTACGGAAACTGCCCGGAGACCAGTGGGGAGATATTGGGCTCTTGTTAAATTCAGTCTTCTGTTCAAAACTTATAAAATTATGATTAAAAAATTATTTTTGGAACCATTTTGTATGCGTCATCATGAGTTTAGATGAATAACTTTGGAAGACCAACTGATACGTCCCTTGTACTTCTTCAAATAAACTAAATAATTCAAAAAAAGTCACGGAATTGTTCCCATAATACCATGATAGAACCAATCACAACTCCTAAGATCAGATGAAGGTCTGTACTCCTTCAAAACAATTTTTAAACATTTTAGCTTTTAATCAACGGTTTAAAAGTTTTATTATACTGTACTTATCCAAATTTACTTGAAAAACACTTTAACTCTAACCATGTGGTTACAAGTTCTGGGTTTTTTTCTAAAAAAATCATTTCCCTACTTTTATGGATGTATTTTTTTCCCTACTTCAAACAATATTTTGATTCACTCCATAAATAAATTTAATTCAAATTTAATGTTTAAAAGAGTTTCGACTTTTTATTAACATTCTCAAAATTTATTTGGACAAAAATTTATTAATTAAAAAAATTGAATTTCTTAAATTTTATTTTCACAATTTCACAATTTGAAAACAAAAGTCTTTGCACACTCATGAGGTTTATCCACCTCAAATATTTCACTTCCCGTTTCGTCCTTATAATCTTTATAATATTTCACAATTAAACATTCAAAACCCATACGCTCAATTAATCGGGCAGAATAAAAACTTGTACAGTCAACCGAAACCATTTCGAATTTCATGCGTTTTCCAATATTTATAACTTCTTCGATCATACGATAACCAATATTTTGACCCCTTCGTTTTGCATGAACTGCCAAAACCTGTAGATGCAAAACTTTTTGAACATTGAAACGTTCATAAATATTTGCCTCTAGTTCCATAACAGCTAATAATTTCAAAATTTTACCCCATTTAGTAGGACCTAATTTATCAACTTCTTTAAATAGATATTTAACAGTATTGGGTCCTCTTGGTCCAGATGTAAGTGTACCCACGATCTCTTCTTCATTGTTGTCGTGTTTTAGAAAAGCCATAACACTGGTTCCATGATTTATATTCGCCAGAGAAAATTCTTCATCTTCTTTATCTTGTTGTTTAGATTCACCACACAGCGTAAGAGGTTCATCCCGATAGAAATGTATTCTTAGAAAATCCAATACTTTTTCATAATCCTGAGGTTTTATAACTCGAACTTTGATATCAGTTGATGACAGCATATTTTTAACTTCTCTAGTTGTGGCTGTAACAGGGTTCATAAACCTACTGATTCAAGTGAACAAGTGGGTGTATTATATATCATTTATAATACAAATATCAGGAAATAATTACTATGGAATTTATAATTTTTTGAAATGTTTACAATGTAAATTTTACTTAAGAAAAATAAAAATCCATTATCCAATAGGGGTTTTGAATTTTCGGAATAGACAAATTCCTAGTTTTTTTCAATAAATCTATAAATGGATTTTAAAAAAGATCAACATTTTTGGTTTAATTACATTGTTTTACCGATTGATTTTTCAAGTGAATAAGGTTCACTATATTTCCATCATCGGTTTTGATTTATTTTGAGTTTCTTAAACAACTATTTCCCGAGATGTTTGGAAGGAAAACCCCTTTTCTGAAGTTAAAATTTAACTAATGATTAAAAAATTTAAATTTAAAATATCACAAATATTTATTTTTTAAATGAAAATCAACATTTTTATTTTAAATTAACATCAAAATAGAATTGAAAACTGTAAAGAGAAAAAGTTGTTTAAAGAGAAAAGTTTTAAAGTAAACTTGAACTGTAAGTTAAAACTAAAAATGTTATAGAAATAGTGATTTTAAATAATTACATTTTTTTTTAGAAATTGAATTAAAAAGTAGATTTTTAGTGAAAATTTGATTTTTTATGAAAATTCGAATGTTTAGTGAAAATTTGAATTTTTGGTGAAAATTTGAATTTTTGGTGAAAATTTGAATTTTATAGTGAAAATGTGAATTTTTGGTGAAAATTTGAATTTTTGGTGAAAATTTGAATTTTTGGTGAAAATTTGAATTTTTAGTGAAAATTTGAATTTTATAGTGAAAATTTGAATTTTATAGTGAAAATTTGAATTTATGGTGAAAATGTGAATTTTTGGTGAAAATGTGAATTTTAAGTGAAAATTTGAATTTTTAGTGAAAATTTTAATTTTATAGTGAAAATTTTAATTTTATAGTGAAAATTTGAATTTTTAGTGAAAATTTGAATTTTTAGTGAAAATTTGAATTTTTAGTGAAAATTTGAATTTTTAGTGAAAATTTGAATTTTTAGTGAAAATTTGAATTTTTAGTGAAAATTTGAATTTTTAGTGAAAATTTGAATTTTTAGTGAAAATTTGAATTTTGGTGAAAATTTGAATTTTTGGTGAAAATGTGACTTTTAAGTGAAAAATTGATTTTTTTGGTGAAAATTTGAATTTTTTGGTGAAAATTTAAATTTTTGGTGAAAATTTGAATTTTTGGTGAAAATTTGAATTTTTGGTGAAAATTTGAATTTTTAGTGAAAATTTGAATTTTTAGTAAAAATTTGAATTTTTAGTGAAAATTTGAATTTTTAGTAAAATTTGAATTTTTAGTGAAAATTTGAATTTTTAGTGAAAATTTGAATTTTTAGTGAAAATTTGAATTTTTAGTGAAAATTTGAATTTTAGTGAAAATTTGAATTTTTAGTGAAAATTTGAATTTTTAGTGAAAATTTGAATTTTTAGTGAAAATTTGAATTTTTAGTGAAAATTTGAATTTTTAGTGAAAATTTGAATTTCTAGTGAAAATTTGAATTTTTAGTGAAAATTTGAATTTTTAATTTAATTTAATTTTTTAATTTAAATTTAACCTGAACCTGAATTAAAAAAAAAAAAACAACAAATTTAGTTTTAAGCGCTTCAGAAAGTCGTCGAAGTTAAAAAAAATTATATTTTGGTTTTTTGTTAAAATTGTTCATAAAAAAATGTTTGAATTTACTTCTGATTACAATTGTTGTTGTTTTTGTGTATTTGTGCAGTGAATGGTGTGAAAAATATTGGAAGTTGATTTTTTTTTAAATTTCATTAAAATTAACACGCAATCGAAATCTTATAAAAAATATTATGCGATTTTAATTATTTTTTAGAAAAATTAAAAATTAAATAATTTTTATTAAAAAAAAAAAAAAAATACAAAAAAAATCTAAATCTTTCTAAAACATTTGAAATCTTCTTGTAAAAATTTTAATAAATTTAAATCTTTTTTTGTAAACCTTTCAGAGTTGAGTTTTCAACCACCTGCGGTTTATATTTCAGAACAATTTTCTAATTTCTAAAAAATTCAAAATTAGTGGAACTGTGTGTGCGTAGCAGGACATTGAGACTATTTTCTGAAAAGAAGCACTAACTGAGTGACACAAAAAAGAAAAGAAGAAGAGTTAAAAGAAGAAAAAAATATTTATGTTCACAATTTGCAACAAAAAGACGTTTTGCTATGAATTTTAATGTTCTGAGTGACTGACAGACGGACAGACAGACAAACTTGGCCTTCATTTTTTCTTTTAATGAAATCAAAATAAAATGGAACTTTAAATAAAATAAAAAGTAAGAAGTTATAGTCGTTAAGTCCGACTACTTAATACCCTACACCACATTGTTGGTTATATTGGGAACAACCCTCGTATAATTTCTTTTCTAATTTATGCTAAAGAGTGCAGTATATTATTATGTGCATTTGAAAGGATTTTTCCGAGGCTAAAATAAATTATGTGCCGACCCTCGTAAAATTTCGAACATCTACCTCTGCTTATGTTTATCTTAATTTGTCTAACTCTCAACATAATATTTATATATATGTGAAAAGTTTATTTGAACGGGACCTATTAGAAATTATGAATCGATCCTCGTATAATTGACTATAAAATATATTTGTTCCCAATTTCGTTAATTTAGCTTTTTATTTGGAACCCTTATGACATTTCCCATTTCGGGGAAAAAAGGAAAACATTTGTAGTGATCGCTAGAGGTAAAAATGGACCCATCATCACCTATGAATCGTGCCATAACATGTCTTCAATTGCGACCTGAATCATCCAGACGGACAGATGGACATCATTACATCGACTACGAAAGTGATTCTTAGTGATACGATAGTTTGTTCATTACAAACTTAAGCACAAACACATTATACCCTACACCAACCACCACGTTGGTGTAGGGTATAAGAAGAAAAAATCATGCCAAAAAAATATTATTTTTCAAAAAAAAAAAAATAATAAGAAATCAAAAGCTGCGTAACATTTTTCACTTGTTGTCATACAAAACGAAATAACTAAATGTTTGTTTGTCTGTTTGTAAGTTGAAATAAATATTTTAGTTTATTTAGTTGTATGAATCTTCTTTTGAAACTATAGAAATATAATTGTTCAGTTGTATGTGTGTAAGTCCATTTTTATGTCCACATTTATACATATCGAATTTATATATACACTTGCTACTAACTTTTTGTGTTTTTGGTTTTTTGTTGTTTTTGCCTCTTTTTTATTTCGTTTTTTGTATTTTTTTTTTCATTTTTAGCCAGACGTCAGAGCAAACAACCTGGAAAAGAAGACAATTTTTGACAATGATAAAATAGTTTAACCTCCGCAATGTGCGCGTTTTGAATTTGAAATTAAACTTAAAAAAAACTCTTTTGTTTCGTTTTTTATTGTTTTTGTGATTTTTTTACGAAACAACAACAAAAACATATTTTCGATTTTAGTTCATTTTTCCATTAAAACTAAATAAAAAATACAAAAAAAAGAAGAAATTTCAAAATATCAAATAATCAGCAACAAGTTAATGTGATTTTAATCGGTCATAACGAATGTTAAAGTTCTGCATCCAACAAAACGCTTAAAATCTCTGGATAAAAAATCGTTAAGCACGAAGTTGCGGAATTTACAGATAAAAACAGTATATTGAGTACTTTCTTATCACATCAGATTTTCTTTTAAATTGATCGTAAAGTTTCAGAGGTTAAGTTCCAGTTCAGGTTTTGATATATTTCGAGTTTAATTCTAGTTTAGTTCTAGTTCATTTCTAGTTCAGTTCTAGTTCAGTTCTAGTTCTAGTTCAGTTCTAGTTCATTTCTAGTTCAGTTCTAGTTCAGTTCTAGTTCAGTTCTAGTTCAGTTCCAGTTCAGTTCCAGTTCAGTTCTAGTTTAGTTCCAGTTCAGTTCAGTTCTAGTTCAGTCCCAGTTCAGTTCTAGTTCAGTTCTAGTTTAGTTCCAGTTCAGTTCCAGTTCAGTTCTAGTTCAGTCCCAGTTCAGTTCTAGTTCAGTTCTAGTTTAGTTCCAGTTCAGTTCCAGTTCAGTTCTAGTTTAGTTCCAGTTCAGTTCTAGTTTAGTTCCAGTTCAGTTCAGTTCCAGTTCAGTTCTAGTTCATTTCTAGTTCAGTTCTAGTTCAGTTCTAGTTCTAGTTCAGTTCTAGTTCAGTTCTAGTTCAGTTCTAGTTCAGTTCTAGTTTAGTTCTAGTTTAGTTCGAGTTCAGTTCTAGTTCATTTCTAGTTCAGTTCTAGTTCAGTTCTAGTTCTAGTTCAGTTCTAGTTCAGTTCTAGTTCAGTTCTAGTTCAGTTCTAGTTCAGTTCCAGTTCAGTTCCAGTTCAGTTCTAGTTTAGTTCCAGTTCAGTTCAGTTCCAGTTTAGTTCTAGTTCAGTTCCAGTTCAGTTCCAGTTCAGTTCTAGTTCAGTTCCAGTTCTAGTCCAGTGTATAGTTCTGTTTTAAGTTCTCTCGTACAGATTCTAGATCAGTTTTTAGATCAAGTTCTACTTTATGTTATCGTTCAGGTTGTAGTTCACTTGTAGTGTCCCTTCCTGTTCTGCAAACGAGTGATCGTTGCATGAAACAAACCCTTTGATCAATTGAAATCACTTACCTTTCGTAGTTCCAAAAGCAACAATATAAAGATGTTTTGGGTTTTCACTTGACTTTGGTGATATTTCTTGTTTTTTTTATTTATTTTTTGTTTTTCTACTTAAAAGATCCAACCAAAAAATAATA
>PYHX02000413.1:6673689-6701195 GCA_004302925.2 Cochliomyia hominivorax
TTCATACACTTGCAAACACATACAATTTACGTCATTTGCTCGAAAATATAACACAGGAACACTTAATGAGTCATAAAGTTGGTTATATTTTTGGAGATGACTTTTTTTCTTGATTTTGAGTTTTGCATTAAGATATTGCCTCAAATATCGGTCTATATCTTTTAATATACTAAAACGAGTTTACTGATTTTTAATAGGAAACTTCTCAGGACTATAAGAAATACTCAGCCGAAATTTCATTGAGCTCTGTGTTTTTATTGGGAATGTGAGCGTGCCAACAAGAGACAGACGTACATAGTTAAATCGAATCAGATTTTGATTTTGATTCTTTCTTAGCGTTACGAACGAAATGATAAAGTTTATCATCATGAATTCATGATGATAAACATGAATTCTGTTTTTGTATATAAATGAAGGAACCAAAGATGGAAGTAAAAGATAAATTTAAATTTCCATCAAATTTGTTATAGAAAAAAATTAATTTTTTTAAATCTTTTTTTAAACGGAAATTGTTGTTTTTTTTAATTTTTTAAAAAGGAAAAAGGATTAAACATCTGGTCAATGAGAAATTTCAAAAAAACTAACCATTTAAGGGTTAAAAGTCATAAAGAAAACAATTCGAAATCAAAATCATTTCAACATTGATTTCAGTTATTTTTCAACGTTTTCTTTTATGTAAACGAAAAAAAATGTATAAATTTTTTTATAAATAATTTTTTGTTGTTTTTTTTTGTTTTTTTGATCGTAATTTATGACAATTTATGCAGCGTTAATGTTCTGTTTTTCCTTTTTGAATAAAATCTTACAAAACCCCCTTCCATACAACAAGATCCAATAGATACAACAACAACAATAACAATAATAAGAACAACAAATAAACGGACTAAGAAATAAGAAAAATACATATATAAAAAGACTTACGACAAACGACTTCTACTTCAGATGATGATAATAATGATTTGAGTTGAGTGAATAGTGAATAAGCGGCAGCAGCAGCAGCATCAGTAGTCACTAATCATTGTTGTTATTGTTTTCAATATTGACGTTATTGTCTTTTTGTTGTTGTTGTTGTTTTTGTTATTATTTATTTTTGATTTCAAACAGCGATTCGGCTTGTGTCAAGAGCAGCGCGTTCTTTTCCTTTTCTTTTCTTTTAAAATATTTTAAACGCAAAACTATGAAAATGTGTCTTTTATATAAAAGTCACTGGGGAAAAGCATTAAAAAAATTGATGTTAATCGATTTGGATAGAGTTAAGTTGATAATGACGACAACAACAACAACAAAATAGTAATGAAAATAATAAAAGACTCGAATATTGTGATTTTTCCTCTGATGACCGTCTTATTACCTCCAAGTGAATTTTTATTTCACTTCTTTTTTTTGGAATTTATTAAAACAAAGTGTTATACTGTCATCTAGAGAAGTTGGAATTAAAAGAACTGACATACGTTTTTTGCAAGTTTCAGACAAATTGGAACATTTTTGCATATCTCAACGATATTTTTATATAAAGTTGCAACAGTTTTGAATGTTGCATGTAATTGATTTTATTTATAATTTTAAATTAGTTTCCGTTGAAAAAAATTTCAATTGGACATTCAATAGTTTTAAAGGTGATTTTCAGAGTGAAAGTGAAATATGTGATTTTATAAAAACTACGAAAATGGTACAAAATACAAATTTAAAGAATTTTTAAATGATATTTTTTCCAAGATAATTACAACTACTTGAGAGTGTGTCCTCTATAGATACCTCAATGAAATTTCACAAAGTTATAGCTGAGCCATTTTCTTGCTAATTTGGAGAAATACAAGAGTCTCTGTTTTGAGGGGTTAAGTCGGTGAACCTTCAAAGTATGCGAATTTTTAAAATTGACTAATTTTAAAAATTCGCGTAAAATTATTTTAAGAATTCAGATGAATTCTTAAATCTAAAATCCTTTACATGCGAAGGTTATCTCTTATAGTTTCAGAGATATTCAAGTCAAAATCAGTTTTAAACCATTTTGACTTGCTTTTTAGACTTTTTAAAAATATGTGTCAGATTCCTTATAAAATTCTAAAAGAAATTACTGCAATAACTACAGTGATGCATATTTCCTTAAACGCATTTATTTGTTTAACCTTCAAAGATGGTGATGAGGTTACATTAACTATCTCATTCCGTGTGTATCGTCAAAAAGGAATTATCTCAGTCCCCAACTCAAATCAAAATCTGGATCGATTTAGCTGTGCCCATCTGTGTGTTAGAAAAATTCTCACCCCCAGAATAACTGCCCGAGTTCAATTAATTGTTCAACATTGTTTGTTATTCTCTTAAGCAGTATATAGACCGATATCTGAGTTAACCTCAAATTTTTTTTTTCAATAAAAAGTTAAAACAAAAAATTTAATTATAACAAAAAAACCTGGTTTAATATTTTTAAGTTTTAGGCTGAAATATGCAAAATTTTGATACACCTCAAAATCTGTGTGTCATATGGTTCGCAATTTATATATTTACTTTATACAATAATAAAGTAACTAGAGTGTGGTGACCCCTTCCCGGAAAATGGTTTATAAATTATAAAACTCTTAAATATGAACCGATTCCATTGAAATTTGGCGCTATCCGTCTTGTATATAAGTTATTATTTTTATATTAATTGTATATCGGTCCCTATTTTGCTATAGCTCCCATATAACGTCCGATTCTCAGAAAAGGGTTTTGAGCTTATAAATCACATATCACATCAAAATTCGGCACAATGATTTTTCGTATTATATTTAATATATATTATTAATTTGGTCAATATCGGTACATATTTTATTAATGCTCCCATATAACGTCTGTTCCGGGTAAAACCTCAATTCCATTGAAATTCCTTACAATTATTTTTCTAACTGTCTTGAACATATGTTATTAGTGTGACCTATATCGCTCATATTTTGATATAGCTCGGATATAATGCTTATTCCCAGAAAATGGTGTTAAATTTGATCTATTTTTTAAATTTTATTTAAGACATGAAATTAACATACTTTTTGGGCCATTAAAATCTATAGTTCGGTATCAATATTTAAAGGTAATGTTCATTGCTGGGGACCTTTTTCCATAATCGGATAAACGAATGATAAACAATTAAGTATTTTGGTACAATATATTTTAATTTTTGGAGGTTATTAAAATTCGGCACAGTCGAATATTTTTACTTATTTTTAATTTCAAAAATTTTTGTCAAGTTCTTAAATCGCAAAGCTGGAATCATTATCCTTAGTATATAGCTGATCACCCAAAGAGTATTTCTTTCCGGACGGCCCCTATAATAACAGTTGATCGTTACAGTGAATTTTATTTTTTAAACCTGATTTAAACGGATTGGAATTTTGGGTAATTCTACATAGAAAAGTGGGAATCTTTTTGTTTCCCCGAGTCATGGACATATTTGTATTATAATGAAATTTCAAATAAATACTGTTACACGTTTTAAATTAATTAAAATTTGATTATAAATTTTATTTTTCAAAAAATATAAAAAATTCGAAATTTGAAATTTTTCATAAAATTTTGACAGCAAATGAAATGTCAATTCTTTTTTTTTAATTTCTCTTAAAATCAATTAAATAAATTTAGTGTAAAATATTTGCAAAAAAAAAATAATAATAATTCTTCCCCTTCCTGTGATGGCGGCATATTTCCTTGATTTTTAATATGAGTTTGTTTTTGTTTGTTCTTTGGAGAGTTCGTGATTTTAACAAATTTCAATAATGTTTAACATCCTCACCGATCTACGCGCATCAGTGTGTGACTGACTGGACTGGATACTTTTATACACTTACATATACATATGTATATGTAACATATTACCAAACTTACTCTACTTCATTCATTTGATTTCATTGGACTTTTAAAGGGAACAGGGAATCGTGAGTTGCTGCTGTTTAAATTCATTCATAAAACTTAAGCGCATCAAAAGGCACCAACAAAAACAAAACAAAAAATCGGTTAAAAAATATTGTCTCATGATTTTGCATAAGTTTATGCTAATTTCTCCACAACAAAAAAACAATATTTATTCCCTGTTCCACTCTTTGCATTTGGTTTCTTATTAAGAGACACCAAATTCCTTATGGAACAAATTTAGAGTTTTTTTCCCTGTGATGGTGGTTATTTTGGACTCTTTGCTGGAGTTGCTTAATAACAAGAAGAAGAAGAAAATGGAAGACAAACATAAAATGACAGCACTAGAGAAGGATGAAAGGTAGCTGTTTTCCACGAGTGCTTTGTGTATGTGTCTTTGGCACTCGTGTTGCATATGATTCGCGTTTTGGAAACAAAAACAACACATGTGGCAAACAGTAGCAATTGTATTTTGTATATGATGTTGTTATGACTTCAATATAGAGAGGACACGACATGGATGAATTATAATGGACAGGATGGTTTTTATTTCAATATTTTTGTTGTTATTAATTCTTTTTCTGTTCTTGTCTTTGTGTTCTTTAAGATCGTAATACAGCTGCAGTTTATGTGATCGTGAATTTGGAGGTTTTTTTTATTTGCTTCAAGGAGGGTGATGCTAAACTGTTGTCAGCCATGTTTTTTTATGCTTTCTACCTCCATGTCCATGTCCATGTCTGCTTACATTGTTAGAGGCAACATGTACATTTATGGCAGCAATAGTTCTGATTCTACTTATACTGAAGTGCAAAATGTTAAGTTCATACAAGTTGTAGAATTATAATATTTGCGGCACAAAAAAGTGTTGGTGTGTAAGTGATTAGAAGGTTGCCACATTAATAATTTCATTTTGGTTTAGATTCCGTAAAATATTTATACGACATATTGTATGGCAATAGCAAAAAAAATTTGTCCGTCAATGCATGTGGTATAGGCAACTGTACCCAATACTTTCTTAAGTCCTTTAAGAATCGATTGTGTTAATCATACACCATGAATTTCACGATACCTCTGATGTCTTCATTATCAAGTTTATGCGACATAACGCAGTTTGGTATTTGTGGGTCAATGCACGTGGTATAGGCAGCTGTACCCAATACTTTCTTAAGTCCTTTAAGAATCGATTGTGTTAATCATACGCAAAGTCGAAAAATTATATATTCATTTTACGATACCTCTGACGTCTGCATTATCAACTTAATGCGAGATCACGCAGTTTCCTAAAATTTTAAAATCTGTACATCAGAAGCAGATTTTATGGCGTCTTTCATATTTACGATTTTGTAACACAGATAAGAGAGTTGTTGGAGAGGAAAATGTTTAAGTGAGACTCCACATTGGATTCCATTGAAACAGTGTTTTTGTTTCATATATGAAACAATTGAAATTCTACATGGTTTTGCAACCAAAGATCAGTAACATTTTAAAATGTGTAATCAATAAAAAAAACATGTTGATTCAACATTAAAATACATGTTGAAATAACATTGTTTCCCGTTTGCATTAAACTGTGTTGATGTTCAAATAAAATTAAATTTACTGATCATTTTTGACGGTCCATATAATTTAGAAAGTAAAAAGTTGCCATAAATTCAACATTGTTTTAAATCAATATTTTTCCATGTTAATTTTACATTGTTTTTTATTTCTGCAAACAAATATCTAAATGATTTACAAAAAAAAATATGTCTCGTTTTCTTTAAAATATTTTGATTCCAATAACAGCTGAAAAAAAAAAACTATAACTGAGTGCTACTGATCCATCTACAGCAATAACATTTACAGGAATAACTACAACAACAGCAACAGCAGAATAGTAACAACTACAAGAGGAAACATGATATTTTACTTGCTAAATTTAGCGAATCATGTATAAAAATCTTAAGTGCAAACAATTGTCGGTGGATCGATCATTTGCAGGAATAAAATAAAAAGTAACGACCACCTTGGTGGTAAATAAATGTCGAAAACTGTCTGTTCTTCTTCTAGATGTTTATTTTAAATAAAATTTTTATACCCTCCATCATGACAAGTGTGGAAGTGAGTATATTAACTTTGTCATTCCGTGTGTAACACTAAGAAGGATTCATCTCAGACTCCATAATGTTTATATATTCTTGCATTAAATCAAAATCTGGGTCGATTAGCTAGATCTGTCTGTCTGACTGTTTGTCTCTCTGTTTGGCACGCTGTCTTTCTATCCATCTGTCCGCCCCTCTGTTCGTCCATCTGCCCATCCCTCTGTCCGTCCCTCTGTCCCTCCCTCTGTCCCTCCCTCTGTCCCTCCCTCTGTCCGTCCCTCTGTCCGTCCCTCTGTCCGTCCCTCTGTCCGTCCCTCTGTCCGTCCCTCTGTCCGTCCCTCTGTCCGTCCCTCTGTCCGTTCCTCTATCCTGTCCCTTTGTCCGTCCCTCTGTCCGTCCCTCTGTCCGTCCCTCTATCCTGTCCCTTTGTCCGTCCCTCTGTCCGTCCCTCTGTCCGTTTCTCTGTCGGACCATCTGTCTGTCTCTTTGTCCGTCAATCTGTCCGTCCCTCTGTCCGTCCCTCTATCCTGTCCCTTTATCCGTTTCTCTGTCCGTCCTTCTGCCCGTCCCTCTGTCCGTCCAACTGTCCATCCCTCTGTGGACTGAGTATTTGTTATAGTCCTGAGAAGTTTCCTATTGAAAACCAGCAAAATTGGTTCAGTATAATAAAAGATACTAACCGATATCTGAGACAAAGATATCGGTTAATATGAGATGAGATAAGATCAAACGAAAAACTTTCATAAAATTGTCAATTATGATTTTATCGATTTTATCGACAAATTAGAATTAAATTTTGTCAAAATTTTAAGTAGCATGTACTTCACTGCCAATGATTCCAAAAAATATCAAAATCGCTTCAAAAGTTATAGGCAAATATATAACTTATTTTATGGCTCATTGATTGTTGCTGTGTTATATTTAAGATAAACTTTTACGTTTGTCAGTGTATGTGTGAGTGTATGTACGAATATAACATATTCACTTCACACTCATTTGTGGTAGAGGGTACTGAAGATTCGGCATAGCCGAATATAGCATTTTTACTTGTTTTCCTTTAAAATAAATTTTACTTGGCTGGATTTTGTCTGGAGTTGGAAATAATTTTTGAATGTACAACAACAACAACAAGAGCAAAAATCAAACCTTTAACTTGTAAAACTTATTTTTAGTTAAGGCAACTAACAATGTTAAGTTGGCTGCAATGAACTTTTTGTTACTTCAACAAGAATTGATGGGTTATGGAATTGATAAGAGAGTTTTTTTTTCGTTAAAATTTTATATTTTTTTAATTAAATTTAACACCATAAAAAAATAAAAGGAAATAATTGTTAGAGTTGTTTTTTGTTGTTGGCATTCAAAGTTTTGGAAGAAATTCATCAAATTTTGTTTTTACTTGAAATTTTAATCAAAAGTCATAAATCAAAAAAATGTTCACCTTTTTTTTGGATTCAATCGTTGATTTTTTGTTGCTTTTGAACATTTTGGCTGATTTCAGGAATTGGCCTTAAGGTTTTGAGTCTGCTTTTTCATTCAACAAATTAGTTAAAAGTGGCCTAAACTTTTAAAGAAATCAAAAGCCAAAAAAAGGTCCTCTGAACATTTAATATGTTTTTTTCTAAAGGTTCATAGCAGTTTGAGGACAAAACATTTTTGTCTTGTCTTGTATGCGTTTCTTTTTTGAGGTTATAAAGTGTGCCTTATTTTTTGTTTTTGCTTTTCTTTTTGTTTGTTAAATTATCGATCTTTATATTTTTTAATAATAAAACGTCAAAAATAAAACCATTTTAAATGATTGAATGCCAAAAACGTTCCGTTATAATAAAGGATTATTTTCAGTATCTTTAAGCTCTTTCCTTCAAACATGCAACATCAATTTGTTGCATATTGATTGCATGTTTCAAAAAAAATAATTGAATTGAAAAAAAAAATCTTTAAATAATAGAGATTAGTAAACATTTTTAATTTAAAATTAAATTAAAAGCAAATCACACCTTAAGCTCAAGACCTCTCGAACATGGCGAGTTATATACATTTAAGCAGTTTTTGTGATAATTCAAGCTTTTCACAAAAATGGATCTTTAAATAGAAAATGCAGTTAGGAAAATTGTGCGGATGTTTATAGAAATGAGTCTGCAGGAAATGTGAAAATTTCATATCTCATTTTAATGTCATTCAATAGTAAACATATTGGAATTACAGTAACCAAAAAATTAGATCAAAATAATGGTAAATATGGACTTGGCATGATTTTAAATATCAAGGCTTTATTTCTTTGTTTATAAATACAATTTTTATATATTTTAATTGAATAAAACTTTTAAGGGTCATCACGGATTACAGATCTGTAACAAACACGAGAGAGGTTAAAGTGTCCTTTTTAAGTCCATACATGAATTTGTACCGGTTTGAGTCCATTTATTTAACTTGTTTGGATTTGAAGGGAAATACTTTAAAATTTTTTAAATAAATTTCCTTTAATCAGAATTTAAATTTATAGTTTAATTAACTAAAATTTTTGGCATACAAAATGGATTAAAATATAATTCTGTCAGAAGAAAGTACAAAGTCACTATTTTAATATTATATAAATCTTTATGCGATTTGGAAACATCTGTTTAACACTTTTTCTATTTGAAATTAATAATTCATTTTTCTGGGAAATTTTATTTTGTTTAAATTTTATTATTTAATTGAATAGAACTTTTAATAGTGAAGTGAATTTATTATATACCACTACCAAAAGAAATGTCAAATTGTCACCTTTAACCTTATATATACTTTTGTACCTATTAGGTCCCATCTGATTGATACTATTTCAATTTGTCTGAAAATACTTTGAAATTTTTTGCGACTGCTTAACGTTTTTGTCAAAGTCATATTTGAAGTTTAGTGGAAGAGAACTTTTGAGAGTCAACATTGATGACAGTTATATTACCACCAAAATAAAGTAAAAAGTCACAATTTTAATTTCATATATACATTTGGACCGCTATGGACTCATCTGTTTAACGGTTTTCTTATTTGAATGAAAATTCTTCTAGATGTTTTTTTTAATATTTTTTCCTTTTTAGAGGTCGAACAGGAAGTTTGATTGAACTGAACTTTAATGGGTAAAGAGGTGTAAGAGACATATTACTACCTAATAAAAGGTCAAGGTGTCCTCTTTAATTTTATGTACACTTTTTGCCAGTTGCCAGCCATCTATTTAATATTTTTCCTATTTGTATAAAAATACTCATAATTTTTTTTCACTTTCTGCGAATTGAAGTTTGAAGTTTAGTGGAACAGAACTTTTGAAGATCAAAAGGGTTTAAAAATATAGTGTTACCAAAAGAAAGGCCAAAAAGTCTGATTTAATTCTATATATACTTTTAGACCATTTTGTACTCCTTTGTTTAACACTTTTCGCGTTCGTATGAAACGACCTCTTTTTTAAATTTTATTCTTTTTTAAATATCAAATTTTATAGCGTAGAATTTTGAAGGGTTAGCGTGGGTCACCGATATCCAAAGTGTACTCTTTTACCATATACATACTTTGGTACCGGCTTAGGCCCATTAGAAAAATTTCATTTTATATTAAATACATTTTTGCTAATTTTTAACTGAAGTCAAATTTGAAGTTTAATTGAAAGGATGTTTTGAAGATTAAAAAGGAATAAAGAAATTTTAGGGCACCGTGTACCGTGCTGTACCTCTCCGCACAGTACTTTTTCGATTTCAATAAAAGTACTGTTAAATTTCTTTAATATTTAAAACTTTAAATGAAACATTAAATTACTAGAACCGGTTTTTTGGACTAGTGTACGCAAACTGGAAGAACTGGTTACAGAATTCAAAAAAGTCTCTTTTTATTAGAAAAACAGCTAAATCACACACTTTTTCAAAATTAATGCTGTAAAATATTAAAAATTGAACTTTGACCTTAGATTTTTTAAAACCGATTAAATCAATTTTCATGAAATAAAATCTGGAAAAAAGTCTAAGAATGATATATCGAAAAGAGTTCAAGGGCTCAAAGTTATAGATTTTTGAATGCTTCAAAAAGGTTCTGGACTTTCTTGCAATGCGACTATAATACAGTAAAACTTTTCAGTTGGGCATATAAGAAATGTGAACATGTTTGTGCATGATCCACCATTTTATTTCCAGCATTGCGTAATGCTTATTAGTTTATTCGACTAAATGTGTCTTCAACAGGGATTTCTGTCGGGTTGTTTACCAGAAAAGATCTCAACCTCGGTAGTGATCGTGTTTAGCAATTAGTGATCTTACAATTACGCTCTCATAGGATTCATTTGATTCAAGTGATAAATAACGTTAATATCGAAAGTGGATTTTGGTTGGATCACTTTTCAAAACATTTAAAACGATCATGATCAAATGATCTCCATATAATTATTCGTTTTTTTCGAATAAAATTTTATGTTGGTTATTAAAAATAGTAAATAAATAACGTTATAATGTGAAATCATTTAAAAGCTTTATTATTGGCTCTATCTCACTCATTGTGGTTGTGACCCAGTAATTATTGAAAATTGAGAGTGAACATTTTATTATTAGAGTGAGTTATGCTGCAGTCGAACAAAAAATAAAATAACTCCTTAAATGCCAAAAGCATTTAAGCTTCAATTTTGTTTTTAACTCCTGTTCTTTTCGTATAAAAAAAAACCATCTAATATAAGTGATCGTTTCATGGCAGACAGACGGACAGACTGACAAAATATTTGGCATTTTTTTTATTTAGACAAAATTCATGAAATTCTTAAATATAAATATGACTGTAAGCATTTTTAATAAAAATTAGTTTTAAGAGAGTTTTTTGTTTTCCTTTCCCCCTTCACAAGTTTGCATTATTTTTCGATCACCAAAAATGGGGAGAGGAAAAGTGAGTGATTTAAACGCATGTTCAACGCACGCGACATCCACATGGTTTGTGATTTTTTAAATGAGTTTTTGCGTGTCAAATAAAATAAGAAGAAAAAAAAGAAAAGATGAATTAAATTTATTTTTGTTATTATCAGTGATTTGTTGCGTGATTTTTTTTAAAGAAAATCGGATAAATTAGAAGTTGTGTTGTTGTAGAAAATAATGAAAAAAAACGAATGATCGATTGTGTCTGATAATTTTAAGTCAATGATATTGAAAAAGATGTTGATGTTTTCTTTCTCTATAATTTAATAATTATTTTTAATAAAAATATATATTTTTTTGAGAAAAACGAGGGCAGATTAAATTAGTTTAAATTGAAAAATATTGATAACTACTAAATCTTAAATTTCAAGAACGATTTCAAAAAGAATGTGTAAAAATAAGTGAAAAATCTCTTCTAATTTTTCAAATTTTAATGTAAACAAAAATTTTTTTCAACTTAACCTCAAATTGATTTTTTTAATTATGTTAGTTTTTAAAAAAAATTCCACGACTTTAAATTCCTTAAGCGTTGAAAAATTATTATTAGTTGTAATTTTCTCAAAAATTTTGATTTAAACAAAATTTATTCAACCTAACCTCAAATTAATTTTCTTGAAAATGCAAGTTTTTCACAAATATCGTTAGCCTTTACATTGTTTAAGCCTGAAAAACTCAAGATTTGTTTTTATTTTCTAAAAATGTTAATGTAAACTATTTTTTGTTAACCTAACCTCAAAATGGTTTTCTTAAATATTTCAGTTTTTCATTAAAATTGTATGGCGTTAAGCTGAAAAAAGCTTTTTTAAAAAAATTAAGTTCAAAAAACTAAATTTATTTAGTTTAACAAAAGTTTTCATGGTATTTTATTCCTAAAGCTTTAAAAATTTCAAAGAAATTCAACATAACCTCAAATTTCTAAAAGTTTCAACTTTCTTCCATTCTAATTAAATTCTTAAATTCTTTAATTACAGATTTATAATAAAAACAAGTAAGAATGTATAGTCGGTTAAGTCCGATTATCTAATACTCTAAACCACATCGGCGATTAAAAATGATGGTTACGCAATATCAATGAACGACCCTCTTATAATTTGATTTTCTGATTAAATTTTCCACAATTTTGTAATCTAAATTATGTCACATTTGAGTTTTTCTGTTAAAAATAAGAAATTACAGTTGTTGAATTAAAAAAAAATTTTCGATTTAACCTCAAATTTATTTTTACAAATTTTAAGATTTTAGGAAATTTTGAAATAGTTAACCGAAATCAAATACTTTCATTGTAATAAATTAATACCGTTCTGTACCTCTTCGTACAGTACTTTTTCGAAATTAAATACTTTCATTGTAATAAATTATTAAAATTTCAATATTTTTAAATTAACCCTCGTATTTTTTGGTTGCAAACGGTAATCACTAAATAAAAACAGTGAAATTAAATTTTTATTTATTTTTATTACCCTCCACCATCACAGGTGGTGATGAGGGTACATTAACTTTATCATTCCGTGTGTAATGCTACGTAGGAATCATCTAAGACCCCATAAACTATATATATTATTACATCATATCAAAATCTGAGTCGATTTATCTATATCCGTCTGCCTGTTGGAAACATTTTCACGTCTAGAATAATTGTTCGAGTTCAATGAAATTTGTTTCAAGTATTTGTTATTATCGGGTTATATCGGTTCATTAATAGAAAAAAGGTCGTAGACCGATATCTGAGACACTCTTAAATTTCTGGACAGGAACAAAATTTTTTAACTACAATGAACAATGATATAGATTTCATCATTCATTAACAAAATCTCATCAAAATCGAATATGCAAAATTTTGATACAACCCAAATTCTGTGTGTCTTATAGGTCATAGTTTTGAAGATAATTTTCTGAAATTTTCCATATATATTTTTTGTGATATAAAAATAAACTAAAAACAAAAACAAAATTGTGTCGAGTCAATTTTTGTTTTAGCTTTCATATAAGGCCCCTTCCCGGAATATGATTTATAGCTTGTAAAACTGTTAAATGTGAAACAATTGTAATGTAATTTCACACAGTTGATTCTTTAACCATCTTGAATGTATTATATATTTGACTTATGTTGGTCCATATTTTGTCATAGCCCTTTCCCGGAAAACTGGTTTGTGCTATAAAAACTAATAAATAAAGACCATTTTTTTAATATGGCACAAAAATTTTCTAAGTGTCTTAAATTTATATTATTAATTTGGCCAATCTTGGCTCATATTTTGCTACATCTCTCATATAAGACCCCTTCCCGGAAAACCCCTTTGAGGTAGTCAGTAATGACCTACTATATCACTGTTCCTGACTATGCCTCGTTGTCATGGCGAATATCAGCACAACCATCGAACAATGCTTTGCTGTAATATATAAATCGGGTTTGCCATTAATCGGTCCACATTTGGTTATTACTTCTTTGTAAACCTTCTTCCAGGAATAATGTTTAGGTCTATCGAAATTCAGATGTTTATCTCAAAATGTTCACTATAATTTTACGTTTTCTTCTAATTCTCTGCATAATATGAGTGTGGTGGAAGGTATTTAAGATTCGGCACAGCCGTATTTAATATTCTTACTTGACTTTTATTTTTATTATTATTTAATCGCATAAAATAATTTTGTTTGATTTTGAAATGAAGGATGTTTTAACATGCAATTTCACTTTACGAAATGAAACACTTTCACTAAGCGGCAAACGGATTTTGAAAATAACAAATTTTGAAAAGGAATTGTTGTTGTTGTTGTTTCATGTTGATTATTTGTTAATTTATTTCATTTTATTTTATTTAAAAAAAGTGAATATATTTTTGAAAAAAGAAAAAAATTATTTGTAATTCTCTGCCTCAAACGTTATTTCCTTCTCTGTCTCTGTTTCTAAAGCGTTTTACACACAACACCACACCCTAAATGTTTGAATATAAAATTTTTTTTTCGAATTTTATTTTGTTTTTGCTAAAATATTGTTGTATTTTTGCTGAAATGTGGAGGCGCGTCAAGCCCTTGAATGACATTTTTCTGTAATCACTTCAAACATTTTTCTGAAATTTAAGTTCTTTATGCAGCTGCTGTCAGTCAATCTATCCATCTTAAGTCTCAGTCATAATTTAAACTCTTTTTTGTTATTGTTATTATTGTTGTTGCACTTTGCATTTATTTAATTCTTTTTATTACAGTTTATTGTTATTAAAACAGGCGTGAAATATAATTCATATTTTCTTTATTACTCATATTAAAGCGTTTTCTTCTATTTAAAGGTACTTATTGTGTGATTGTCTTTAAAAATGTCTCGTAAAAAAAATTTGTGTTGGATTTGTGTTCAGGAAATCTGTAATCAAGTCTAAAAAACTCACGAACACGATTACACACCTTTTTGTTTCAGAATATATTCAGGGACTTTTAATTTTGTACAGTATTTTTTCTTCAAAGAAGTTTCTTTTTTGTTATCAGCTTAAGGTCCTTTTCCGGAAAAGGGGCTTAATATGTATGTTATAGTTTAATGAGGATCAATATGCCCTCCACCACTTACATTACACAAACATTTGCTTGACTTGAACTGATCGCTATTCAAGAAACTTTTAAGCCTAAAACCCTATTCCGAGAGTTACAATCGAATATGGCTCTATAATTGTCATACGGACGATTTTCCGTAAAAGCTCCTTAAATGGCATTATATTGATCAAAAATTATAAAATTATCATTAAAGATTGTGAGACATTTAATTGTGGTGATTTTCAATAAAAATAAAAATGCTTCATATATAAGATTTGTATAAGCTCAGAAAGGGGCCTCATATAAGAGCCATTTGAAGATATGAACAGATATTAGTCAAATTAATAGCGTATTTTCCCTTAAAGAGATAAAATTCAATACACACAGAAAAAAATCGATGTACAATTAATTTAAATATATAAAATAAACTTTTTTTCGATTGTGACTTTGTTTCAAAGATAAAAATGTTAATTTAACATTGTTTCACAATGGAAGCAGTATCGTGAGAATATTCTTGAATTTTTACTACTTGAAATTTTAATACTTAAAATCAACCATGTTCAACATTAACTTTGCTTCATGTTTTTTTTCAGTGTGTAAGGTAGACACATCATGCCGGGAGGGCACTTTTATGTAAGCTTTCTGAAATATTGAAATGAACATAACCAATTTCAATAGGCTGCGTCCTTAGGCCAATATATTAATATATACCAAATTTCATTAAGATATCGACAAATTGTGGGTGTTTACAACGTTAACAACAACAGCCGGGCAGACATAGTAAAATAGACTCAGAATACTTATACTTATATTGGTCAATTTATGACCAATATAAGTATTATTCTATAAATCAAAGCTTTTTAAAGGTCTCTGTGGGAAAAAAATGAAAAAAAAAATATTCGATCTTAAATCAACTATGTTCAATGTTGATTTTGATTCATGTTTTTTTTCAGCGTGTAGAATAAGGCTATATTTAAGGTTATATGAGCTTTAAAACTTTTTCTTTATATAGGAATTAACTCAAATAATGACTCCAGCACAATCTATTCTTTTTGGGTTTATTTAATATCAAGCTGTATGTTGGCGAAAGGTATAAGAAATTAGCTCATTAAAAACTTGGTTGAATTAAGTAAATTTATTTTCATTAAATAATTCATATTTTACCAATAAATGAATGGACTTTGTTGTAGACTTTATGAAATGGGAATTAAATAATTTAAGGAATTCAAACAACCTTTACTGGTCCAAAAGGCCTTTCAAGTTTCCAGCATATCGAACCTCATAATTAAACATTTCACGATCATAAGTGATGCAATTTCTAAAACTGATCAGGATCATTCTTAATATGAATCCTGACTTTTAATTGATTCTGCCTTTAACGGGATCTCAAAAAATCGTTATTTTTAACAAATTCTGCCACTTTATCAACTGGAAGCTGTACTAAATCTGATTACTCATTTGCGACAAGTTCGTCATAATTGAAAAATATAAGTTTGAACTTAACCTCAGTAGTTTATAAAAATGTCTGTTTTATTAACTGCCAAAGTTTTGTGCACGAACCATTAATATTCTGAGTTGTTTCAAGGATCTTCTCCTTAAGTCCCAAGGATCGTCTGTAAGTCAATATTTTTAGATATCTTAATCAAATTTGACACACGTTATTATTTTGGACAAACCCTAATGAAATTGATTATGTTCGATCAAATATTTCAGGTAGACCCCATACAAATATCCCTTCGGATTTCATAGAACTCACTGAGGTCAAGACAAAAATATGAAGTGTGTATGTGTGTATGAAATTTTCATAGAATGATCCCAATATACCCGACAAATCCGACAGGAGCAGACGGAGGGTAACGTTTTCGCAAAACGAAGTTTGCCGGGTCTGTTAGTTAATTATAAAAGGAAAAAAAGATCTTGTATTTGTAAGAACCAACTTGCCAAAATTCAAAAAGATCGGCTTTAAAATCTTAGTTAGTAATAAAGGTCGGTTCAAAATTCGTATCATGCCGTGGGGTATTATATAGACGGACTTGATCACTCCTACTTGTTTAGGTTTGAATTTTTTGAAATAATATGGACCCAATTTAAAATAACAGTAAAATCAATTTAATTCATTTGAAAGTCCTAATTGGAAAATGTCAGAATTTAAGGAAGTTTATAATATAACAAGTCCGTCCTCCCTCTCTTAATCTGAAATTTCATATATTTTGTTTTCTTTTGTTAAATTTTCAAAAATCTCATTTTTGCCGTCGGTGAATTTGCCTCAAATATAAAATTTCCTTTTAAGTAAAAATCACATATTAAAGTTGTTTCGCTGTGAAAAAAATTAAAATTTTCAAATAAATAACATAAATTTCAAAATATTTTATTTATTAAATCAATTAATTAATTGTTTAATTTAATTATTTACTAAATATTTATAAATACTGGACACATTTTTCTTATAACATACATTTTTTAGTTATTGTTGTTGTTGGAATTTGTTTAATACGTAATTTTTTTTAATGTGTTAATAAAACAAATAATGTTTAAAACCAAATAAAACAACAAAAAACTGAAATAAAGTGTTTTTTTATAAATCAATGAGGAGAGAAGAATGAAAATTGAAATTGTTGAAATTATAATAATTTTTTGTTAAACCAGAAAAAGTGGAAAAGAAAGAATAAATCTCTTCACAATTTTATGTTAATTTGTTAAAATAACAATAATAAAAATACAAATTCCTTGTATTCTTAAATAATAACAACAAATACTTTCTATTTGGACATAAACACATACATTATTAAAATACAAATATGTATGAGCTATTTTACAATAATAAATGAAAATTCATCTGAAAACAAGAAATGAACTTTAATTCTAATGATAGAGTTAAAATTGAATTTCTGGAGATTTTCTTGTGCTGTCATTTACATTAAATTGAATTTAAAAAGAATTTTATTTGAATAATAATAAAAAAAGATAAAATATATGTTCATTTAACTGTAGACAGTGGTGTCAAAACGAGATTTTGGATATAATTCTGTAATTTTTAAACTGTAAGAGATATTAAAATGAAATTTCACATGATCATAGCTGAAGTGTTTATGAATCGAGGTGCATAGTTATAGGCTCCCATATGGTCAGAGAGATATCAGGTGGCCCTCCAAAGTTGGTCATCTCAGCCGTGTTGGTTAAAAAAAATCGCCTTAAAAATTCATTTTAAATTCGAGAGAAAAGAAATTTTATCTACAGTTTGTTTTCATAAATCTCCATAGAATTTATCTCTTGTTATCTTTTATAGTTTAAGAGATTCATCTGGTGCATTCGTTACAAGAATAGATTTTCGGAAATAGTTATATAACTTTGGAACCGCTGGAGATATCTAAATGAAATTTCACTGTGGGAATTTCTCTAAATCCTTGATTTAAGGATAAGTTAATTTATATTATGCCGAAATTTCATATATATATCTTTATTGTTTTCAATTTCATAAAAGTGTGAAAAATAGATTTAAATTTTTTCTAAAAAAAGAAGAAAAATTTTAAAATTTATATTTTTGAAGAAATTTTGTCATCTAATAATATTCAAATAACTTGTATTTTCGAAATTATCAATCTATTTATTTTAACGTTTTCCTAGACACCAAAATTTTTTCTGAAAAGTTCAGACCTTTTACAAGGAATCTGGTTTTTCTGTAGTTAAATAAATTTAACTATTTTCATACATTTCTATGGCAAATAATAACAACAAAAACCCCAATTTTGATTAAAAATATATGAAATATAGTTAAATCAAGTGGAAGACATCTCAGCTTTATTCCTATGAAATTTCAATAAAATATCTCTAACGGTTCTTAAGTTATAGAATTATTTCCATAAAAACGCCAAGAGACCACTGTGTCATTCGATAAACACAAATATTGATCACACGTGCTTTTTAGTGGCATTTTTTTTAATAATTATTGTGATTTTTGTGTTAAAATCATTTAATCGTTATAAATAATTTATTTTTGTATTTTCATTAAGATTTATAATTTTACATTAAAATGAGTGAACGATGAAAATTGTAATCGAATGGAATTGTGAATGTTAATTAAAGTGTTAATTGTTATTAAAAACTTTTTATTAAATTTTTAAAAAGGGATTTTAAATTTAAATTATTTTTGAATGTCTACTTTTATTATTATTTCATATTAATGCAATTTAATTTATCTTTTTTTCGCTGTAAAGCATTTTTTCTTTGAGGTGATTGTATTTTCATCGTGTGTAATTGTTTTTTGCACGCAAAAAATAAAATAACAACGAAATTTAATGAAAAAAAAAGAAAAAAAATAACAAGTATAGTGAAAAAATGATAAATACTCAGAAAATTAGTAATAATGTTATTAAAAAATAATAACTTTGTTATTGTGGTTTGTTGTTGGCTGTTTAAGGCATATAATCGGATTTTAATACCCTTCTGCTAGATGGTGCCAAATAATGGAACTAGAAAACTATTTGTCACTTTTATTTTTATGGATTTGTTTCTGGTGATTCTCCATTAGGAAATCGAAGAATATAATATGTCTATAAGTGATTTTTTATAGAGTTACAGGACCTCTTACTCAACTTGCCAACTTTATTGAATATGACTGGAGAAAGTCCTTATCTCTCTCAAACGATAGTGGAATGTCTTGTCAGTAATATAGAATATATTCTCCCTTTCTATGGAAAGCATTTAAATTATAACAACATATTGAAATTAGTTATAATGTTTGCTGCAAAATAGTCATAACTCAAAAAATTCAATTTTCTAAAAGACTTTTTTTCAATTTGCTTGGAATTCAGTAATGAAAACATAACCTGTGATAACCTTTCACAGGTTTACAGGGCTACTGAGTTATGCTTTAACTGCACAATAACTAAAGCTCATCCGAATTAAAGCTTTTTTTCCAACAAGAATCAATAAAATAAAAAAATTTCATCTTATATTTTTCCCCAAGATCCTCACGGATGAATATTTCCTTAAAAAAGAGAGACTAGTTAATAAAATAACTTGTTTACTATAAACTTCTGATGTCAAAACTTAAATTTTTTGAGTTATGACCATTTTGCAGCATACATATGAAAATAGATAATTTTTTTTAGAGAAAACTTAGTTTAGATTAGAATTTAGGCAAATTTATTAACTTTTCATACAAGTATATGATATCTAAGGAAACGTCAGAATATGAAGATTAATAAGGAGTGAGATCGAAAAAAACTTAACACACATTTTTCATTTAAACGTTCAACACAAGTATTTTCAGATTTTTTGTCTTTTTCGATCAAGTTAAAATTTAAATCTGATTAAAATGTGTGACTAGATAAAAGTGCGCACTAAAATTATTGTTAATGCAGCCCGAAAAATTAATAGCAGAAACGGAGTACGGAAACTGCCCGGAGACCAGTGGGGAGATATTGGGCTCTTGTTAAATTCAGTCTTCTGTTCAAAACTTATAAAATTATGATTAAAAAATTATTTTTGGAACCATTTTGTATGCGCCATCATGAGTATAGATGAATAACTTTGGAAGGCCAATTGCTACATCCCTTGTACTCCTTCAAATAAA
Organism: Cochliomyia hominivorax; assembly: GCA_004302925.2. Taxonomy (NCBI): domain Eukaryota; kingdom Metazoa; phylum Arthropoda; class Insecta; order Diptera; family Calliphoridae; genus Cochliomyia; species Cochliomyia hominivorax. The sequence continues at coordinate 6,693,663 of PYHX02000413.1, forward strand.
CAAAATAATTCAAAAAAAGTCACGGAATTGTTCCCAAAATACCATGATAGAACCAATCACAACTCCTAAGATCAGATGAAGGTCTGTACTCCTTCAAAACAATTTTTAAACATTTTAGCTTTTAATCAACGGTTTAAAAATGATATTATAATTTTCAAAAAAAATATTATGATGGTTGCACTCTCCGAGATGGTCAACTTTGGGAGATCAAAAAATTCTTATCTTATTGAACTGTACTTATCCAAATTTACTTGAAAAACACTTTAACTCTAACCATGTGGTTACAAGTTCCGGGGTTTTTTCTCAAAAAATCATTTCCCTACTTTTATTGATGTATTTATTTCTTACTTTAACTCCATAAATAAATTGAATTTAAGACTTTAATGTTTAAAAGAGTTTCGACTTTTTATTAACATTCTCAAAATTTATTTGGACAAAAATTTATTAATTAAAAAATTGAATTTCTTAAATTTTATTTTCACAATTTCACAATTTTAAAACAAAAGTCTTTGCACACTCATGAGGTTTATCAACCTCAAATATTTCACTTCCCGTTTCGTCCTTATAATCTTTATAATATTTCACAATTAAACATTCAAAACCCATACGCTCAATTAATCGGGCAGAATAAAAACTTGTACAGTCAACCGAAACCATTTCAAATTTCATGCGTTTTCCAATATTTAAAACTTCTTCGATCATACGATAACCAATATTTTGACCTCTTCGTTTTGCATGAACTGCCAAAACCTGTAGATGCAAAACTTTTTGAACATTGAAACGTTCATAAATATTTGCCTCTAGTTCCATAACAGCTAATAATTTCAAAATTTTACCCCATTTAGTAGGACCTAATTTATCAACTTCTTTAAATAGGTATTTGACTGTATTGGGTCCTCTTGGTCCAGATGTAAGTGTACCCACGATCTCTTCTTCGTTGTTGTCGTGTTTTAGAAAAGCCATAACACTGGTTCCATGATTTATATTCGCCAGAGAAAATTCTTCATCTTCTTTATCTTGTTGTTTAGATTCACCACACAGCGTAAGAGGTTCATCCCGATAAAAATTTATTCTTAGAAAATCCAATACTTTTTCATAATCCTGAGCTTTTATAACTCGAATTTGGATATCAGTTGATGACAGCATATTTTTAACTTCTCTAGTTGTGGCTGTAACAGGGTTCATAAACCTACTGATTCAAGTGAACAAGTGGGTGTATTATATATCATTCATAATACAAATAACAAATATAGAATTTATAATTTTTTGAAATGTTTACAATGTAAATTTTACTTAAGAAAAATAAAAATCCATTATCCAATAGGGGTTTTGAATTTTCGGAATAGACAAATTCCTATTTTTTTTCAATAAATCTATAAATGGATTTTAAAAAAGATCAACATTTTTGGTTTAATTACATTGTTTTACCGATTGATTTTTCAAGTGAATAAGGTTCACTTTATTTCCATCATCGGTTTTGATTTATTTTGAGTTTCTTAAACAACAATTTCCCGAGATGTTTGGACGGAAAACCCCTTTTCTGAAGTTAAAATTTAACTAATGATTAAAAAATTTAAATTCAAAATATCACAAATATTTATTTTTTAAATGAAAATCAACATTTTTATTTTAAATTAACATCAAAATAGAATTGAAAACTGTAAAGAGAAAAAGTTGTTTAAAGAGAAAAAGTTTTTAAAGTTAAACTTGAACTGTAAGTTAAAAACTAAAAATGTTATAGAAATAGTGATTTTAAATTAATTTACATTTTTTTTTTAGAAATTGAATTAAAAAGTAGATTTTTAGTGAAAATTTGATTTTTTATGAAAATTCGAATGTTTAGTGAAAATTTGAATTTTTGGTGAAAATTTGAATTTTTGGTGAAAATTTGAATTTTATAGTGAAAATGTGAATTTTTGGTGAAAATTTGAATTTTTGGTGAAAATTTGAATTTTTGGTGAAAATTTGAATTTTTAGTGAAAATTTGAATTTTATAGTGAAAATTTGAATTTTATAGTGAAAATTTGAATTTATGGTGAAAATGTGAATTTTTGGTGAAAATGTGAATTTTAAGTGAAAATTTGAATTTTTAGTGAAAATTTTAATTTTATAGTGAAAATTTTAATTTTATAGTGAAAATTTGAATTTTTAGTGAAAATTTGAATTTTAGTGAAAATTTGAATTTTTAGTGAAAATTTGAATTTTTAGTGAAAATTTGAATTTTTAGTGAAAATTTGAATTTTTAGTAAAAATTTGAATTTTTAGTGAAAATTTGAATTTTTAGTGAAAATTTGAATTTTTAGTGAAAATTTTGAATTTTTGGTGAAAATTTGAATTTTTGGTGAAAATGTGACTTTTAAGTGAAAAATTGATTTTTTTGGTGAAAATTTGAATTTTTTGGTGAAAATTTAAATTTTTGGTGAAAATTTGAATTTTTGGTGAAAATTTGAATTTTTGGTGAAAATTTGAATTTTTAGTGAAAATTTGAATTTTTAGTAAAAATTTGAATTTTTAGTGAAAATTTGAATTTTTAGTAAAAATTTGAATTTTTAGTGAAAATTTGAATTTTTAGTGAAAATTTGAATTTTTAGTGAAAATTTGAATTTTTAGTGAAAATTTGAATTTTTAGTGAAAATTTGAATTTTTAGTGAAAATTTGAATTTTTAGTGAAAATTTGAATTTTTAGTGAAAATTTGAATTTTTAGTGAAAATTTGAATTTTTAGTGAAAATTTGAATTTCTAGTGAAAATTTGAATTTTTAGTGAAAATTTGAATTTTTAATTTAAATTTAATTTTTTAATTTAAATTTAACCTGAACCTGAATTAAAAAAAAAAAAACAACAAATTTAGTTTTAAGCGCTTCAGAAAGTCGTCGAAGTTAAAAAAAATTATATTTTGGTTTTTTGTTAAAATTGTTCATAAAAAAATGTTTGAATTTACTTCTGATTACAATTGTTGTTGTTTTTGTGTATTTGTGCAGTGAATGGTGTGAAAAATATTGGAAGTTGATTTTTTTTTAAATTTCATTAAAATTAACACGCAATCGAAATCTTATAAAAAAATATTATGCGATTTTAATTATTTTTTTAGAAAAATTAAAAATTAAATAATTTTTATTAAAAAAAAAAAAAAAATACAAAAAAAATCTAAATCTTTCTAAAACATTTGAAATCTTCTTGTAAAAATTTTAATAAATTTAAATCTTTTTTTTGTAAACCTTTCAGAGTTGAGTTTTCAACCACCTGCGGTTTATATTTCAGAACAATTTTCTAATTTCTAAAAAATTCAAAATAAGTGGAACTGTGTGTGCGTAGCAGGACATTGAGACTATTTTGTGAAAAGAAGCACTAACTGAGTGACACAAAAAAGAAAAGAAGAAGAGTTAAAAGAAGAAAAAAAATATTTATGTTCACAATTTGCAACAAAAAGACGTTTTGCTATGAATTTTAATGTTCTGAGTGACTGACAGACGGACAGACAGACAAACTTGGCCTTCATTTTTTCTTTTAATGAAATCAAAATAAAATGGAACTTTAAATAAAATAAATAAGTAAGAAGATTTAGTCGTTTAAGTCCGACTACTTAATACCCTACACCACATTGTTGGTTATATTGGGAACAACCCTCGTATAATTTCTTTTCTAATTTATGCTAAAGAGTGCAGTATATTATTATGTGCATTTGGAAAGGATTTTTCCGAGGCTAAAATAAATTATGTGCCGACCCTCGTAAAATTTCGAACATCTACCTCTGCTTATGTTTATCTTAATTTGTCTAACTCTCAACATAATATTTATATATATGTGAAAAGTTTTATTTGAACGGGACCTATTAGAAATTATGAATCGATCCTCGTATAATTGACTATAAAATATATTTGTTCCCAATTTCGTTAATTTAGCTTTTTATTTGGAACCCTTATGACATTTCCCATTTCGGGGAAAAAAAGGAAAACATTTGTAGTGATCGCTAGAGGTAAAAATGGACCCATCATCACCTATGAATCGTGCCATAACATGTCTTCAATTGCGACCTGAATCATCCAGACGGACAGATGGACATCATTACATCGACTACGAAAGTGATTCTTAGTGATACGATAGTTTGTTCATTACAAACTTAAGCACAAACACATTATACCCTACACCAACCACCACGTTGGTGTAGGGTATAAGAAGAAAAAAATCATGCCAAAAAATATTATTTTTCAAAAAAAAAAAAAAATAATAAGAAATCAAAAGCTGCGTAACATTTTTCACTTGTTGTCATACAAAACGAAATAACTAAATGTTTGTTTGTCTGTTTGTAAGTTGAAATAAATATTTTAGTTTATTTTAGTTGTATGAATCTTCTTTTGAAACTATAGAAATATAATTGTTCAGTTGTATGTGTGTAAGTCCATTTTTATGTCCACATTTATACATATCGAATTTATATATACACTTGCTACTAACTTTTTGTGTTTTTGGTTTTTTGTTGTTTTTGCCTCTTTTTTATTTCGTTTTTTGTATTTTTTTTTTCATTTTTAGCCAGACGTCAGAGCAAACAACCTGGAAAAGAAGACAATTTTTGACAATGATAAAATAGTTTAACCTCCGCAATGTGCGCGTTTTTGAATTTGAAATTAAACTTAAAAAAACTCTTTTGTTTCGTTTTTTATTGTTTTTGTGATTTTTTTACGAAACAACAACAAAAAACATATTTTCGATTTTAGTTCATTTTTCCATTAAAACTAAATAAAAAATACAAAAAAAAAGAAGAATTTTCAAAATATCAAATAATCAGCAACAAGTTAATGTGATTTTTAATCGGTCATAACGAATGTTAAAGTTCTGCATCCAACAAAACGCTTAAAATCTCTGGATAAAAATCGTTAAGCACGAAGTTGCGGAATTTACAGATAAAAACAGTATATTGAGTACTTTCTTATCACATCAGATTTTCTTTTAAATTGATCGTAAAGTTTCAGAGGTTAAGTTCCAGTTCAGGTTTTGATATATTTCGAGTTTAATTCTAGTTTAGTTCTAGTTCATTTCTAGTTCAGTTCTAGTTCAGTTCTAGTTCTAGTTCAGTTCTAGTTCATTTCTAGTTCAGTTCTAGTTCAGTTCTAGTTCAGTTCTAGTTCAGTTCCAGTTCAGTTCCAGTTCAGTTCTAGTTTAGTTCCAGTTCAGTTCAGTTCTAGTTCAGTCCCAGTTTCAGTTCTAGTTCAGTTCTAGTTTAGTTCCAGTTCAGTTCCAGTTCAGTTCTAGTTCAGTCCCAGTTCAGTTCTAGTTCAGTTCTAGTTTAGTTCCAGTTCAGTTCCAGTTCAGTTCTAGTTTAGTTCCAGTTCAGTTCTAGTTTAGTTCCAGTTCAGTTCAGTTCCAGTTCAGTTCTAGTTCATTTCTAGTTCAGTTCTAGTTCAGTTCTAGTTCTAGTTCAGTTCTAGTTCAGTTCTAGTTCAGTTCTAGTTCAGTTCTAGTTTAGTTCTAGTTTAGTTTCGAGTTCAGTTCTAGTTCATTTCTAGTTCAGTTCTAGTTCAGTTCTAGTTCTAGGTTCAGTTCTAAGTTCAGTTCTAGTTCAGTTCTAGTTCAGTTCTAGTTCAGTTCCAGTTTCAGTTCCAGTTCAGTTCTAGTTTAGTTCCAGTTCAGTTCAGTTCCAGTTTAGTTCTAGTTCAGTTCCAGTTCAGTTCCAGTTCAGTTCTAGTTCAGTTTCCAGTTCTAGTCCAGTGTATAGTTCTGTTTTAAGTTCTCTCGTACAGATTCTAGATCAGTTTTTAGATCAAGTTCTACTTTATGTTTATCGTTCAGGTTGTAGTTCACTTGTAGTGTCCCTTCCTGTTCTGCAAACGAGTGATCGTTGCATGAACAAACCCTTTGATCAATTGAAATCACTACCTTTCGTAGTTCCAAAAGCAACAATATAAAGATGTTTTGGGTTTCACTTGACTTTGGTGATATTTCTTGTTTTTTTTATTTTATTTTTTGTTTTTCTACTTAAAAGATCCAACCAAAAAATAATAAAACAATAACAAAAACCCCACCGAAAAAAAAAACTTTAAATTTGTTTGTTTATTTATTTTAGTAGAGTTTATTAATAAATTTGTAGTTATTGTTGTATTTTTGCTAAATTTACTTATTTTAAAATGTTGTTTGTTGTTGTTGTTGTTTCTCAGTTATTTGTGGTGGGCTTCTTAACTTCTGTATTGTTGATCAATCTATGTGCGTGTTTGGACTAAACAAGTTAACAAAAAAAAAATCATAATAAAATGAAAATAACTAAGTAAATACGTATGAAATTAAATATAAAAACAAATAAATAAATAAACACATACACAAACATACATACTTACACACCTGATATACAAATATATAAACAATATTCGCACAATTTGTTTTAATGCGCACACACTTCTTCAATTTATTCCCAACTTGTAGTCATAATGTCTTCTTGTTGTTGTTAAGTATTTTTGTTGTTGTTGTTGGTGCAAAACAGTAGCAACATTATTATTTTATTTTTTATTTGTTTGATTTTTATAAACAACAATTTGCTGCTCTCAAAGTCATAATAAATTCATTTAAATTTTTGTTAATATTTGGGCTACAAATTCTCGTAAATTACTTGGACGTTTTTTTCTATAGAGAAATGCAAGAGGTCTGTTATCATTTCCATATAATAATATGTATGGTGTGTGAGTGTGTTTTGTGGGTATTTATCACTCCCTCACTGGCTGTTTGCTATACATACATATGAGTTTATAGCACTTCTCGTTTACTATAAAAAAAAGACCAACAAAATTTTATAGAAAGAGAGACAAAAATATAAAAAAATGACAATAAAAATAAAAATAAAATAATTGCGGCCATAAATAAATTTATTTAAAATCCAGTAGTAAAATTGCTCAAGTCGTGCTTGTTCATAGCACAAAACTATAACAACAACAACATGAATAATAACTATTAAAAAATATCGGTTGCTTGTTTGTTGATTTTTTAATTTTTATTTAAAATTTTTCGTTTGTTTTTGTTTGTTTTATTTCGGGTGACATTTGTTGCATATTTTATGTTGATTTTTTTAAATTAAATTTATTACTTTTTTTAAAATATTTTATCTAAATTTAATCTACATAAAATATAATGTGCACTATTGATGTATTAAAAGATAAAAATAGTTTTTGTTTTTGTAATTTTAATCGAATATTAATTTTGTTTTGTTTGTTAGAAATGACAGTTAAACATAATTTGTTTATTTAGAAATAAATTATTTAATTTTGTTTGTTTTAATTTAAATAATTTTTGGTTAATATGTAAATTTGTTGTTTTTTTATAATGAAATAATAACTGTAAAATTTGTTTTTGTTTTAGTTTTTTTGTTACTTATGTAGCAAAAGTTTGCTTCTTAAGTCTTTTGTTTTTATTATCAATAAAAGTACAGAAAAACGATTTTTGAGAAAGAAGTCTGTAACTTCTCAACCGTCAGAGAAAACTTAATGAAACTTTAAACGATTAGAAGTGAGGTGTTTTAAAAGCAAACCTGGTGAAGCTCAATGTGCGTATG
>PYHX02000413.1:6701295-6716736 GCA_004302925.2 Cochliomyia hominivorax
AAACAATAACAAAAACCCCACCGAAAAAAAAAACTTTAAATTTGTTGTTTATTTATTTTAGTAGAGTTTATTAATAAATTTTGTAGTTATTGTTGTATTTTTGCTAAATTTACTTATTTTAAAATGTTGTTTGTTGTTGTTGTTGTTCTCAGTTATTGTGGTGGCTTCTTAACTTCTGTATTGTGATCAATCTATGTGCGTGTTTGGACTAAACAAGTTAACAAAAAAAAAATCATAATAAAATGAAATAACTAAGTAAATACGTATGAAAATAAATATAAAACAAATAAATAAATAAACACATACACAAACATACATACTTACACACACTGATATACAAATATATAAACAATATTCGCACAATTTGTTTTAATGCGCACACACTTCTTCAATTTATTCCCAACTTGTAGTCATAATGTCTTCTTGTTGTTGTTAAGTATTTTGTTGTTGTTGTTGGTGCAAAACAGTAGCAACATTATTATTTTTATTTTTTATTTGTTTGATTTTTATAAACAACAATTTGCTGCTCTCAAAGTCATAATAAATTCATTTAAATTTTTGTTAATATTTTGGGCTACAAATTCTCGTAAATTACTTGGACGTTTTTTTCTATAGAGAAATGCAAGAGGTCTGTTATCATTTCCATATAATAATATATGTATGTGTGTGAGTGTGTTTGTGGGTATTTATCACTCCCTCACTGGCTGTTTGCTATACATACATATGAGTTTATAGCAATTCTCGTTTACTATAAAAAAAGACCAACAAAATTTTATAGAAAGAGAGACAAAAATATAAAAAAATGACAATAAAAATAAAAATAAAATAATTGCGGCCATAAATAAATTTATTTAAAATCCAGTAGTAAATTGCTCAAGTCGTGCTTGTTCATAGCACAAAACTATAACAACAACAACATGAATAATAACTATTAAAAAAATATCGGTTGCTTATGTTGTTGATTTTTTAATTTTTATTTAAATTTTTCGTTCGTTGTTTGTTTGTTTTATTTCGGGTGACATTTGTTGCATATTTTATGTTGATTTTTTTAAATTAAATTTATTACTTTTTTTAAAATATTTTATCTAAATTTAATCTACATAAAATATAATGTGCACTATTGATGTATTAAAAAGATAAAAATAGTTTTTGTTTTTGTAATTTTAATCGAATATTAATTTTGTTTTGTTTGTTAGAAATGACAGTTAAACATAATTTGTTTATTTAGAAATAAATTAATTTAATTTTGTTTGTTTTAATTTAAATAATTTTTGGTTAATATGTAAATTTGTTGTTTTTTATAATGAAATAATAACTGTAAAATTTGTTTTTGTTTTAGTTTTTTTTGTTACTTATGTAGCAAAAGTTTGCTTCTTAAGTCTTTTGTTTTTATTATCAAACAAAGTACACAAAACGATTTTTGAGAAAGAAGTCTGTAACTTCTCAACCGTCAGAGAAAACTTAATGAAACTTTAAACGATTAGAAGTGAGATATTTTAAGAGCTAACCTGGTGAAGCTCATGTACGTATGTGGTCAGGATTGTAGTTGGTAACGTTCTAAATTTGGGCACCTCGCGTATGTTGACTTTTAAAAATTCGCCAAAAATTTATCTATATGAAATGAAATAAATTGTGTTTATAGAAAGTCCTTATAAATCCTTATAATAAGGACTGTTTTTCATTAAAACTTTTAACACAATTGTCTATCTAATTGAAATGAGTGACCAGAAAGAAAATTCTTACAAAAATTATTAATTATTTTTCAACAAGACCCAACTTGGTACTCTAAATTTATTAGCGCGCTTTCAAAGTATTGCCGTCAAACTGTTTTCAATGTTGTTAAACAATACTGGCAAAAATTGTCCGTTGATAGAATTTTTGAACCACTTTTAGAATCTCTTCCATGAACGTTTTAATAAGGTTTTTTGTAAATTTTACTCGAACAGTTTAAAATCTACCAGACCTTTGAACATCTTTTTTATGCTTTACAATTCTCTTTTAACAAGGGTCTTATATCTCTTCAATTTCCACTCACCTGCGGGCAATGTGCTAGATTTATTTCCCTTGGTACAAATACCAAATTGTTGTTTTTGTAACTCTGAAAAGCTTGTTTACTAGTGACACATTGTGAAGTCTTACGAAAGGAAGAAGCCTTTTTATTGAAAACGCTCCTTGATGTAAATTTCAGTTTCGGCCCATTGTAACTAAATTTGCTTTGTTTCTCCACTGATCACTGGTCCTAACAGTCCTATATTTTTTCCAGTATCTTTCCAGCTGTTACAAATTTAAATTATATTTCGATGTTTCAAACGGCTTAAAAGTTACAGAATAATTTGCATAAGAAATCGTTTAGGAGTCACTGAGGGCTCTAAGTTTACTTTTCGCTACATTTAACTTGATTTCATTCATTACCCGCTGATATCGGATACTGCCACTGATAATTGCTGATAAGAAATTATTACGAGAATGTAATAATGTTCCTTTAGAGGATCTATTGTGTCGATCAGTATTAAAATCTTCAAAACTCTGATTTTTTTGTCAAATTTACTATATTTTTCTTTTTAAACAAAACTAAATTAGATTCTAACTAAACACTTAAATATTAACTAATAAAAAAAACAACAACTACTGAGATATTTAACCATATTTTTACCTGCATGATCGTTTTTTTTGTTTATTTCAAAACGGGTGTTAATGATAAACGTCTGCATGGATCATGTGAGTTCCGAAGGTGTTACAGAGATTCGAGTGTTAATTGTTGGATTATTTTGTTGGTGGTTTGGAAAACTGAAGAAATCTGAATTAATTTAAGAATTTTTTTGTCTGAAACTAATTAAAATGCAAACAGTAACACTTCCTCTCTTTTAATATTATTTTTTAATCAATAAAAATATCTTTTAAACACTTTAATGGTTCCTTTATTTTAGTTTTTGTTGTTGTTGTTGTTCTTTTTTAAAGGTGGCCTTTTTGTTATTAACAAATAAATTGTTTTGACGAGACAATTTTCTCTCTGTGAAAACGGAAGTGAAGTCTAGAAGTTCAAGGAATTAAAGGCGATTTATTTGAGAACTAGAAAACAATTTTTATATGGAATTAAATTAAAAAGAAATCTCTTCATCCCCCCCGAAATAAATGTATATAGAAAGTAAATAAAATGGAAAAAGTTGGGATCTTTTTTCAGATTTGCTTTCTTTTCTTTCTTCTTTAGTTTTGTAATAAAACAGTTGACATTTTTGTCGGTTATAGAGAATGTTGAAATGTTTGAATGAAGAATTGTTTGAAAGGTTGATGGGTTTATGTGTTGGCAAAACAAAAACAAAAACAAAACAAAAAAATATGTCCAGTTTTAGGTTTTTTTTACAATTTTATTTATTTGCTTATTTTTTTTTAATTTAGTTTTTTAACTGTCATACTTTTATGCATTTTTTTGTTTAATTTTTTTTGTTGCATTTGAGTTTCCAAACAACAACGTGACTTTGCGGCATATTTTGTTGTATTAAGGCTGATAGCTGTTATTGTGTGTATGAGTGTGAGTAAATGTTTGAATGTACGAGAGTTTGTTTTCCTGCGTGCACTTTGAACGTGTTGCCGATATTGTTTTCTTGATTGCATTCGAACAAAAGCCTAAAGAAGTTGCAAAAAAAGCAAAAACAAAAAACAAAAAAGCTAATAAAAGAAAACTTAAATAAAAAACAAGTAAGAAGTTTTAGACGGTCAGTCTGACTTTTTAATACCCTACACCATATTGTGGGTTGTAAGTGGTAGCTACCAAAAATTAATGAACCAACCTCGTATATATATGTATGCTTAAGAGTACAGTATTTTATACTGGTACTTACATCCATATTAGATAAATGTTTACTAAAAGGATTTTTCTGTGGACGTTACATGGGAGCTAGAAAAAAAATTATGAACCGACCCTCGTTATATTTTGCACATCTTGATTTGATCAATTCCTTTTACAATGCCAACGTATATGTGAGATTTAAGCCCTTCAAAGCGCTATTTGGAAGGGAATTCTCAGATATCGGTCTATAACATTTTATTCCATATTTTTAGGTATAACTTGTTTGAACTGTACTTTTTATTTGCGAAATATTTTTGTTGTGAGAAATTATACTAAAATTTCTTTCCAAAATTTTAAAAGTTGTGTCATGTATCGGTCTATAACTTTTTATTGCCTGAACCAATTTCGATGCTTTATTACAGTATAAATTTCAGGATAAGAGCAAACAATCTGACCAAATTTCATCAAGTCTAAGCAAATGTAAAAAGCGGATGAAAAGTTCTCTACTTGAATTTTGAGGTTATCTCAGGTATCGGTCTATATATTTTTATTTAGTGAACTGATTTTGTAAATTTTTAATAGTAAACTTCATAGGACCATATTAAATATTTATTACTCTCAAACATTTAGTTCCAATGCGAGTGGGCCGAATATAGACGAATGGAAAGATAGATTTTAATTTGGTCCAGGAGTATAAAAAATTTGTGCAATCTTTTTGGCATTATTACACATAAACTGACGAACTTAGTATACCCAACCTCACCATTTGTCTTGGTGTAGGGTATAAAATATACATTTTATTTTCAAGTTTTACGAGTGAGTGAATACCCGTATGTGCATACATTAACGTTAAAATAGTGAATTTTTTTTCTAAAATTCGAAATAAAAAAATTATTAACTCTTTTTTATTTTTTATTAAATGCAAAGAAATATTTCAGCAAAGTATTTTTTATAGTTTAAGAAATTGTTAAAAATTATTTAAAATTAACTTGAAATATTGTCGCATAAATTCTGGACTTAAATGGCGCTAGTTAATATTAAAAAAAAAAAATAAATATCTAAATAGGAAAAACCTCTGTACAAATTTTTATATAATTTTAGCGGCTTTTCTTTTTAAGAGAACAAAGCAAAAGTAAAAATACTAATAAAAATGAATATGAAATGGAACGTGTCAAGTTTTCCTTTTTTTCAGACAACTTCTTAGATATTGAATTTGAGTTGAGTTTTAAGAAATTTTCAAAAACGTGCTAAATTTAAGTTAAAGAGAAAAAAGTGTTTGAACAGTTTTTTCAAAAGATTTGAGTTTTTAAAAGATGTATTTAAGATCCCAATAGACTAAACAAAATTTTCTAATTGTTAAATATATGAATATCTGGCTTTAAATAGAAGAAATACCGGTAACAGTACTAATTTTGTCTGCATCGAATCATACCGGATACAAATTTAATAATTCACCTATTTACACTAAAGTGCGAACTCATCTTTTTTAATTATTATAAATTTTAATAAATAATAAGAAAAAGTTATCAATTGTTGGCAAAAAATTTATGGTCAATATTTCCAAAAAAGAGTAGAATTACGATTTGCGCAATTTAAAAATGACGATTTTGACACTGTAGACAGAGAAAGGCCTGACAAGCTGAATTTAGAACTTTAATCAATGAAAATCATAATTTGTACTCATATATCAAGCCAAAGAGCCTGCGATTTAAAGCATTAGAAAACATTCAAAAGCGAATTGATTTTGTTTCACATCAATAAAAGCCGAAAGGCATTTTTAGGCGATTTTGCATGATCGTAACAAAATAAAGGAGTTTTTTGCTTTCTGTTTTTAGTAGTCCCAAACAATTAGTCATATATAAAGCCTGTCCAATCAGTGAAAGTAGAGCAGCAAACGATCTTCCATTATGTCCTCTTAAAGGTCCTTATTTGATTCTTTTGAAAATAATATTCGACCAGACAAACTACCTAAAATTCCGTTATGATAATGTTTGGTCTCATGCTACAAGATGAGTTAAAAGCTTTAGGTCATCAGTCTTTTAGTCCATAACATGCACTTTCTGAATGCCATTTGTTTCGTGTGATGTAGAATTGCTATTCACCGCCGAAGAGGATTTAAGAATTCCGCTTGATTCATTTTTTATCTTAAAACCGAAGCAGTTTTTTTTTTTTTGAAATCGGAATCCTTGTGCCACCAGAAGGAATAACTGTAATTTTTCTACTGAATCGATTTTGATGTTTATGATGATAATTAAATTAGGTTAAACATTATTTTTCCGATTTATATGATTATGTTTTAGAGAAACGTCGTAAAATCGATTTAGGTTTTGAGATCCACACACAGAAAAAATCAATGTAAAATTAACTAAAATATAAATAATTTAATATTTTTCAGTTATGATTTTACTTTATAGACAAATCTTGAAATTTTAGTACTAAAAATTAATTTTAAAAATTTATCAGTTTATAATTTTATATATTAATATCGAAAGATTCTAATATTTAAACTAAATAAAAAAAATATTATTCAATTTTAAATCAATTATGTTCAATGTTGATTTTGCTTCATGTTTTTGTCTGTGCGCATTTGCAATGAAATTCAAGAGTAAGTTTATTTTAATTTCAGTTATAACTTAAAAGTTCTAGTTTTGCAATACACTTTAGAAGAGCAGAATTCAATTATGACATTTAATTACTTTTCAATTTGAAATAAATAATTCAATTCAAGCTAAAATAAACACTGTAAATCAAGCAGAACTATTAGTATTATTCACATGTTCAAAATAAGAAAATTTAAATTATTTTTTAAATTTGAACAGACTTGAAAATAACTGGAATTAAACTTTAATTCAAAGAAAATTTCAAGTATTTGAATATTAGTATTTTTTCTTAGTGGGATATTTTTAGACACATAAACTTTAAAGGGTGTTAAATGATTCCATTTTGGTGTTAAGTATTGGATTCGATTTAAACAGTAATAAAATTGAAAAGAGTTTATCTGAAATTTTCCTGGATGTTAAGGAAACCAGCTTTTCAAGGGATAATTTTATTAGGTATTATCACCGATTATAATGTATTTTTGAAGACCTATAAAATTAGAAAAGTTAGGAAATTAATTGTGCTGACTTTTAATAGGTTCCGTTTTTCGTAAGAAGGCATAATACGAACGCTATAATTAAGTATGGACCTATATTGGTCAAATTGTATTAAATACAGATAGAAAAATAATTGTGTTAATTTTGGGATCATTATTAAAGAGTTTTATAAGATAAATTGATATTCCTTGATGGTACAATATTCGTCAAATTAGTTACACAAATTAAAGTCATTTAGCAAAGTAGTTGTGCCAAAGAAATTGGTTTATATATAAAGTCCTACTCCGGAGTGGAACCTTGTTCGGGAGCTATTTCAAATAATGGTACTTTTTCGGTTTTACTTTTATTCCAAAATAAAGTTATTTTGATTTTGGGGTATATCAAAATGTTCGATATTTTTGGATCAAAATTTTCGATAACTTCTTTAATATGAGAATGAGAAATATGGATTAATTCTGTCTAAATTTAAGGCATTTTTTGGTCGGCTAAGATCGATCTTAATTATTTTGTTATAACTGATTTTGAATAGTAAACATCTCTGGACATTAACAAAATTTTATAGAATTCGGGCAGATATTCTGAATATGTTTTTTTTAATTTATTTAAATCCCTTTTGACGTTACACAATTTAACTTCAAATTTCTTAACTAAAATACAGTTATTTTTTATGAAAAAGGATGGAAATTTTAATGGAATTATTAATAAAAGTTAAAACTTATGTTAATTAACACCTTCACAAGTAAAGGACATGAAAATTATTTAGTCACTTTGAAATTACTCACTTTTCTCTTTTTTAAGATTTTTGTTATTTATGAAAAATTTATTTTAAACAAAATTTCAACATCGAATATGTTGCTGCTGTTGCTCTTGTGCTGCTGTTGCCTGTTGTTACTTGAAGACGAGAAAAGATATCATCAGCAGTTTTAAAAGCATTTAAAGCGATTTTTAGTACGTGATATTGTTAAAAGGTTTTAATTGAAGTCTCTCGAATTCATTTTAAGTTATACGTACAACATTCAACTATTCCAACAACAAAAACAACAAGAAGGAATGCAAAATTCAGCTATGCCGAATCTTCAATACCCTCCACTAAAAATGCGAGGGAAGTTAATACGTTATGTTTCGTACATACCAGTAGTTGTATTTTTTGCTATAACTTTTCTTTACTGAATCGATTTTGATTTCATTTAATTTGTCGATTTATGATTAACAATATATCGGTCTATATCTTTTAATATACTGAAATGATTTCATTGGTTTTAAATCAGAACTATAGCAAATACTCGGACTGAATTTCATTGAGCTCTGTCAATTATTGTGGATGTGAGCGTGCCAACAACATACAGATAGACGAACAGACAGACAAACGGTCATAGCTAAATCGACTCCGAATTTGATTTGATGCAAGAACATATAGACATTATGGGGTCTGAGATGATTCCTTCTTAGCGTTACACACAGAATGACAAAGTTAATAGACCCTCTTCACCACTTGTCGTGGTGGAGGGTTAAATAAAATATTATGTATATGAAAATCTAAAATGTATAAAAGATGGATAACTTAAATATTGTATGAATGAATGAATGAAACTTTATTTAACAAAATGAAATGATTCACTTGCTTTAAGATGTTGATGATCAAATGAAGATCACAAGAAGGAAGAGAAAAAAAACACAAAATGCTCAAAACTGGTAGCACAAAAATTTAATACCTCCAGTAACAACAAACTCGTGTTTGGAATCTTCTTCCCTCAAATGTTGCCGTTTTCAGATCGCTTGATTTTTATAAATATTTTTCAGATGTAAAAAATTCGTGGCTGATTTTATATTTTAGTTTAAAAACGTCTTTTTTTTTGCTCTTATTGAGTTTAAGAGGGATATGAAATTATCAAACACCTGATGTTGTTTATGTTAATAATGTTTTCTTATTGTTGTTGTTGTTGCTTCCTGATTAAACTAATTTCTTTAACTCTTGGTTATAGTGCTGTTGCTGTTGTTGTTGTTATTATTGTTGCTATTTTAAACATCAAAATATTGTCGTTAACATTATTTTCTTTGGCAGCGTATCTCCTTCTTCATACGTGTTATGTTTGGTTGTTCCTCTTAAAGTTATTTTAATAAACTGCTGTACGTGAGAAGAATTTCCACAAGAATTCTATACCTTCACTTAACCGCAACACCATGATTACATTTGTTGTTATTGTTGTTATTCTCGATGTTTTTATTTCAAGCAACAAAACCGATTTGAAACCAAAGAATGAATATAAAATAAAAATAAGAAACATATAAGACTTTAATTTAATAGCCATTCATAACCGAGACTAGTCCATCCATCCATCCATCCATCCATCCAAACATCCATCTATCCATAGCAGACATTTGAGCAATATTCCATATTTTCCATTTAGTTATTAAACCTTCAGACAGACATTACAACCGAACACAATACAACACAACATCATACAGAACTTTTAATATTATTTATGTTTATAGGAATGATGTGATATAATCGAGTCCATGTTTTCTCATTCTTGATCAAAGTTTATAATTTAACAGTAGCCAACTACAACAAATATTACAACAGTTTATAAACAACAACAACAACAGCAACAAATAATCATAATAATACAACACAACAACATTCTAAACATTTTAAACATCTTCCAAAACATGTTGGCTTCTTTAAATTGTTAATAGCAGCAACAACAATCAACAACAACAACAGAAACTGCAACAGCAGCAGACAATGTTTTCTTATTTATTTCATTTAATGATAATAATAGTTTATTAACAACAACAACACAAACACCACCATCACCATTCTGTCATTAACTCAATAATTTTTTGATTCTGAAGTCTATAACTCAGTTCATATTGATCAATTTTGTCATAAACTATTGTTGTCTGTCCTGTAAGTGTATGTGTTTGTTGTTATTTTATAATTAAATTTAAAAGTTTTTCAATTCTTAATTTATGGATGGAATATTTGAAGTTTTATCTTAAAAAAAGGTGTAAATTTTAGGATCCATTTATTTTAAATATTAAGAATTAATGTTGCAATTTAAATATTAGAGTTATTGAGAGCAGAATAGAGCAATACTTTCCGACTTTTGAAGGTACTGGATGAAGACAAATATTAATTTTATTTATGTGCATTTTTCAGAAGACTTAAATCCTGTTATAATCACCTTAATCGAATTGTTCATGGAGAAACCTCCTTATAATTATCCATGACACAAGGAAATGGAATTAATTTTTTCTAGATTTAATAGATCCATTTAAGTACGAAACACACACACACGTGCAAAGTCACAAGTGATAAAACTTATAGAGAGAACCAAAAGCTTTTTTCTACTTAACCAATACGAATCCGATATCGGTCTATGGCTTTTGACAACACAAAATTCTTTGATAATAAAAAATAATCAGACTGAGTTTCATTGAGTTTTGACAATTAGTTTGTATGTAAGCGTGTCCACAATAGACCGAAGACGGTCAGCTGCATATAGTTAAATCGAATCAGATTTTGTTTTGATCCAATAATCTAATAACAGCACACTTTTTTTGTAAAGGCGCATGTTTTTATAACCACTGTATTTCCTATTTATAGCACACCTTTGTATTTGTTCGCATTTTCACTGCACAGCACACTTTTTCGCAATCGACCGTATTTTTTGCACAGAACACTCTTTTCACGGCACACTTTTTCAGAAATGTCCATATTTTATCCACAGCAGACTTTCTCGCAAACGACCGTATTTTTTCTCATTAAAGCACACGTTTTCGCAAACAGTCGTATTTTCCTTGCACAGCACACTATTTTGCAAATGACCGTATTCTCCTTGTACAGCACACTTTTCGCAAACGACCGTATTTTCCTTGCACAGCACACTTTATTTGGAAACGACTGTATTTCTTTGCACAGCACACTTTCTCACAAACAACCGTAATTGTATTGCACAGCACACTTTTTCACAAACAACCGTATTCACAGCAAGTGGTTGAGGTTCATGCGTTTGTGCTGATATTTCAGAATTTCGATTGTTGCACTGGTGATAATCGGTTCAATAGTAATTCGTAAGATGTTTTAAATAAATTCTGTAAGTCCAAATCGACATGCAAAGGAGATCTACCTTTAGTCCAATTTAAAATCAGTTCTAGTTCAGTTTTAGTTCAGTTTTAATTCAGTTTTAGTTCAGTTCTAGTTCTGTTCTATTTCAGTTCTAGTTCAGTTCTATTTCAGTTCTAGTTCAGTTTAAGTTCAGTTTTAGTTCAGTTCTCATTCAGTTCTAATTCAGTTCTCATTCACTTCTAGTTCAGTTTTAGCTCAGTTCAAGTTCAAATTCTAGTTCAGTTCGATATGTTTTTGTTAGAAAAGTTAACTGTATTTTATATTATCGTTTATTTTAAGTAACTAATTTGAATTGCCGCAATCTCTTGTAATCGTAGGTTTTAAATTTAAATATTTTTTTATTCATAAATTTTATAAAAAATATTTATTAATTAAGTTACATTAATTTATCGTACAACTTGTCTATCTCTACTTGTATGTTAATTTTACGATACTTAATTTAAATAATTTTTTTTCATTCAATACATGAAAATATAAAAAAAATGTTATAATATCTTTACACTTGCACTTATGACTATGAATGTATGTATGTGTGTATGTTTTATTATCCATTTTATTAAGTGTTTAATGTCGCAGCATTATTTTTTCATTTTGTTCTCCATCAGATGGAGATAAAAAAACTGTAACTTGAAAATCCATATGAAACAGTTTCTAAAACAAATTGATGGTGGTAGAATATTTTACCAACATCTTTAAATGTTGCAATTTTATATATGTGTGTATATGTGTGAGCATATTATAAATGTTTTTCCCCCTCCAGTAACTGTTAGTTGGTATGTAAATGTCTTCAGGTGGAAAAGATATATTTCTTTTATAAATTTAATACAAATACTTGTATCTTGTTCTCTGAGTGAGTGTGCGTGTGTGTATGCATGTGTATATGTTTTATAAGGAAACAAGTAAATTTTTGTAGCAAATTTGTTGTTGTTGTTACTTTCGTTTTTTTTCTTTCGTTTTCTTTATTATATAGTAGACCGACAACTGACTATTATTATTGACTGACCACCACCTTATAATTACAGTGTAATGAAATAAAATCCATTTGCAAAAACTAAAACTAAACTAAAACTGAAACCAAATCAAATTGCATTCACTTAAATGCACGCGCGTGCTACAAATGCATTAAATTTTAGTACTTCACTTCATTTTATTTCTTTTTAGTTTTTTATTTTTATAATTTTTATTTAAAATATTTTTATTTTATTTTTTTGTTGAACTTTTTTTAGCCATAAAAAGATCTTAAGTGGAAATAAATATAATTTTTATTTTTGAAATTTATATTAATGCGGGAATTAGACAGACACACACACACATATATATGAGTGTAAATTAGGGTGATTCAGAATAATCGTTTGAAAGCTACATATAAAAGGATTTATGTCTCTAAAATTAATTCTACATATTTAAATTAACATCTGGTCTAAGTTTTAGCTTAAGTTCTAGTTCTGCTTTTAGTTCAGTTCTAGTCTGGACTTATAGTTTAGATTTGGAATGTGATATGATGAAAATGTGGACTGGAACGAGTTCAGTTCACATTTTCCAGAATTTCAAAATATTAAATTTTCTATCTAGAAATTCAGATTTTCACTAAAAATTCACAAATTTTCACTAAAAAAATTCACATTTTCACACTAAAAAATTCACATTTTCACTAAAAATTCCATTTTCACTAAAAATTCACATTTTCACTTAAAAATTCACAATTTCCTCTAAAATTCACATTTTCTCGTAAAAATTCACAATTTTCACTTTAAAATTCACATTTTCCCAACTTAAAATTCACATTTTCACTTAAAATTCACATTTTCACTTAAAATCACATTTTCACTAAACAATTCACATTTTCAACCCAGAAATTCACAATTATTCACTAAGAAAATTCACATTTTCACTAGAAATTCACATTTTCACCATATATAATTCACATTTTTACTAGAAATTCACATTTTCACTAAAAATTCACATTTTCACTAAAAATTCACATTTTCACTAAAAATTCACATCTTCACTAAAAATTCACATCTCACTAAAAATTCACATCTTCACTAAAAAATTCACATCTTCACTAAAAATTCACATTTTCACTAAAAATTCATATTCACTAAAAATTCACATTTTCACTAAAAATTCACATTTTCACTAAAAATTCACATTTTCACTAAAAATTCACATTTTCACTAAAAATTCACATTTTCACTAAAAATTCACATTTTCACTAAAAATTCACATTTTCACTAAAAATTCACATTTTCACTAAAAGTTCACATTTTTACTAAAAACATTTTACTAAAACACATTTTCACTAAAAAATCACATTTTCATTAAAAATTCAAATTTTCATTAAAAATTCAAATTTTCACTAAAAAATTCAAATTTTCACTACAAATTCACATTTTCACTAAAATTCACATTTTCACTAGAAATTCAAATTTTCCATAAAAATTCACATTTTCACTAAAAATTCACATTTTCACTAAAAATTCACATCTTCACTAAAAATTCACATTTTCACTAAAATTCACATCTTCACTAAAAATTCACATTTTCACTAAAAATTCACATTTCACTAAAAATTCACATTTTCACTAAAAATTCACATTTTCACTAAAAATTCACATCTTCACTAAAAATTCACATTTTCACTAAAAATTCACATTTTCACTAAAAATCACATTTTCACTAAAAATTCACATTTTCACTAAAAATTCACATTTTCACTAAAAATTCACATTTCACTAAAAATTCACATTTTCACTAAAAATTCACATTTTCACTAAAAAATTCACATCTTCACTAAAAATTCACATTTTCACTAAAAATTCACATTTTCACTAAAAATTCACATTTTCACTAAAAAATTCACATTTCACTAAAAATTCACATTTTCACTAAAAATTCACATTTTCACTAGAAATTCACATTTTCACTAGAAATTCACATTTTCACTAGAAATTCACATTTTCACTAGAAATTCACATTTTCACTAGAAATTCACATTTTCACTAGAAATTCACATTTTCACTTAAAATTCACATTTTCACTAGAAATTCACATTTTCACTAGAAATTCACATTTTCACTAGAAATTCACATTTTCACTAGAAATTCACATTTTCACTAGAAATTACATTTTCACTAGAATTCACATTTTTACTAAATTTTGTGGTCCTGCACTATTTTCAGATATAGCAAAAGTAACGGTTTCAACTAAATCTTTTTTATTTAATTTTACATCACCCTAATGTGTAGAGATAATTATATTGCTGATTCCTAATCTATGATCTTTGTGAAGATGATATATTTTTATTTTAAGCCTGAGTTGTTATTATTTTTGAAAATTCTTGTTGTTTTAATATTTAAACTCGGGATTATGTTTTAATTTAGTATTAAAAATTTCAAACTCTTTCTGTGGCGCAAAAATTTAGCTTTTAATTATTTAACGTACACCAACTAAACTTAAAGCTATACTAGATTCCTAAAGGAGCTACATTTGTATGGGAAGTGTATTTATTACTCGATTTAAAATACAACATACAATTGAAATACCTATGAGTTTTTGAAAAAAACTTTATAACGAAGTCATATTATGGCTTTAGCTGCAAGTGTAGCATTTGAAAATTTCCTTCTTGCGGGCCGTTTTTGTACATCTTTTAAAGAAAATGAAAACTTTTTTAAAAAATTGTATTGACAGGTCCCCTAAGCGTTACATAAGTTTTATTTAAACTCTTTTATCATTATTATTAATATTGTTAGAGGGATTCCTTAGTACTCACATCGAACTACAGAAAAGAACAAGACATAAGTAAAAGGGTGGTTAAGGTGTTTCCTCACTCCAAAAAAATAAATGTTCAGGTGTTTATGTTTATTGTGGTCTAGTCCATATTTATTTATCTCTCTCTGTTCTTATTCTATATTATCATTACGGCTTTAAAATGTAATATTATAGCAACTAGGCAAGAGGGAGGTTCTTAGTGTTTTTTTGTGGCATACGAAAGTAAAAGAAATCGATAGTCTGCTTAAGGCGACACTTATTTATTTAGTTTTTTTTTTGTAGGTTATGAAGAAACAATAAGAAACTTTTGAGTATTTATGGTTAAAGACAAGTGCAAATAGATTTGTTATGACAATGAAACGAAGGATAGAAATATTTGAGATATGCTGGTGCATATTTCTATAAACGCACATCAACGAACATCGTTTGATCTCAAATCGTGCCAACAACATGTAGCCCATAACATGTTGTTGGCACCTTTTCTTTATGTTTTTTGAAGGTTGACTTTTTTAATTTTATGTTCATCTCTTATGTGAACAAAGTGTTTGAAATCACAGGAGATTTAGTTTGTTCTCTGTTTGTGTTAAATTTAATTTGTTTCTGGTTATTTTTGGTTCTATAATTTTGAATTTCCTTTGGAAGATTTTTGAACACAT
>PYHX02000413.1:6716836-6921836 GCA_004302925.2 Cochliomyia hominivorax
TTCTCAGTTATTGTGGTGGCTTCTTAACTTCTGTATTGTGATCAATCTATGTGCGTGTTTGGACTAAACAAGTTAACAAAAAAAAAATCATAATAAAATGAAATAACTAAGTAAATACGTATGAAAATAAATATAAAACAAATAAATAAATAAACACATACACAAACATACATACTTACACACACTGATATACAAATATATAAACAATATTCGCACAATTTGTTTTAATGCGCACACACTTCTTCAATTTATTCCCAACTTGTAGTCATAATGTCTTCTTGTTGTTGTTAAAGTATTTTTGTTGTTGTTGTTGGTGGCAAAACAGATAGCAACATTATTATTTTTATTTTTTATTTGTTTGATTTTTATAAACAACAATTTGCTGCTCTCAAAGTCATAATAAATTCATTTAAATTTTTGTTAATATTTTGGGCTACAAATTCTCGTAAATTACTTGGACGTTTTTTTCTATAGAGAAATGCAAGAGGTCTGTTATCATTTCCATATAATAATATGTATGTGTGTGAGTGTGTTTGTGGGTATTTATCACTCCCTCACTGGCTGTTTGCTATACATACATATGAGTTTATAGCAATTCTCGTTTACTATAAAAAAAAGACCAACAAAATTTTATAGAAAGAGAGACAAAAATATAAAAAAATGACAATAAAAATAAAATAAAATAATTGCGGCCATAAATAAAATTTATTTAAAAATCCAGTAGTAAATTGCTCAAGTCGTGCTTGTTCATAGCACAAAACTATAACAACAACAACATGAATAATAACTATTAAAAAAATATCGGTTGCTTATGTTGTTGATTTTTTAATTTTTATTTAAAATTTTTCGTTTGTTTGTTTGTTTTATTTCGGGTGACATTTGTTGCATATTTTATGTTGATTTTTTTAAATTAAATTTATTACTTTTTTTAAAATATTTTATCTAAATTTAATCTACATAAAATATAATGTGCACTATTGATGTATTAAAAGATAAAATAGTTTTTGTTTTTGTAATTTTAATCGAATATTAATTTTGTTTTGTTTGTTAGAAATGACAGTTAAACATAATTTGTTTATTTAGAAATAAATTAATTTAATTTTGTTTGTTTTAATTTAAATAATTTTGGTTAATATGTAAATTTGTTGTTTTTTTATAATGAAATAATAACTGTAAAATTTGTTTTTGTTTTAGTTTTTTTGTTACTTATGTAGCAAAAGTTTGCTTCTTAAGTCTTTTGTTTTTATTATCAATAAAAGTACAGAAAACGATTTTTGAGAAAGAAGTCTGTAACTTCTCAACCGTCAGAGAAAACTTAATGAAACTTTAAACGATTAGAAGTGAGGTGTTTTAAAAGCAAACCTGGTGAAGCTCATGTGCGTATGTGGTCAGGATTGTAGTTGGTAACGTTCTAAATTTGGGCACCTCGCGTATGTTGACTTTTAAAAATTCGCCAAAAATTTATCTATATGAAATGAAATAAATTGTGTTTATAGAAAGTCCTTATAAATCCTTATAATAAGGACTGTTTTTCATTAACACAATTGTCTATCTAATTGAAATGAGTGACCAGAAAGAAAATTCTTACAAAAATTATTAATTATTTATATAATTATAATTATTAATTATTTTCAACAAGACCCAACTTGGTCCTCTAAATTTATTAGCGCGCTTTAAAAGTATTGCCGTCAAACTGTTTTCAATGTTGTTAAACAATATTGGCAAAAATTGTCCGTTGATAGAATTTTTGAACCTCTTTTAGAATCTCTTTCATAAACGTTTTAATAAGATTTTTTGGCAATTTTACTCGAACAGTTTAAAATCTACCAGACCTTTGAACATCTTTTTTATACTTTACAATTCTCTTTTAACAAGGGTCTTATATCTCTCCAATCTCCAATCACCTCCGGGCAATGTGCTAGATTTACTTCCCTTGGTACAAATACCAAATTGTTGTTTTTGTACCTCTGAAAAGCTTGTTTACTAGTGACACATTGTGAAGTCTTACGAAAGGAAGAAGCCTTTTTATTGAAAACGCTCCTTGATGTAAATTTCAGTTTCGGCCCATTGTAACTAAATTTGCTTTGTTTCTCCACTGATCACTGGTCCTAAAAGTCCTATATTTTTTCCAGTACCTTTTCCAGCTGTTACAAATTTAAATTATATTTCGATGTTTCAAACGGCTTAAAAGTTACAGAATAATTTGCATAAGAAATCGTTTAGGAGTCACTGAGGGCTCTAAGTTTACTTTTCGCTACATTTAACTTGATTTCATTTATAATCCGCTGATATCGGATACTGCCACTGATAATTGCTGATAAGAAATTATTACGAGAATGTAATAATGTTCCTTTAGAGGATCTATTGTGTCGATCAGTATTAAAATCTTCAAAACTCTGTTTTTTTTGTCAAATTTACTATATTTTTCTTTTTAAACAAAACTAAATTAGATTCTAACTAAACACTTAAATATTAACTAATAAAAAAAAACAACAACTACTGAGATATTTAACCATATTTTTACCTGCATGATCGTTTTTTTTTGTTTATTTCAAAACGGGTGTTAATGATAAACGTCTGCATGGATCATGTGAGTTCCGAAGGTGTTACAGAGATTCGAGTGTTAATTGTTGGATTATTTTGTTGGTGGTTTGGAAAACTGAAGAAATCTGAATTAATTTAAGAATTTTTTTTGTCTGAAACTAATTAAAATGCAAACAGTAACACTTCCTCTCTTTTAATATTATTTTTTAATCAATAAAAATATCTTTTAAACACTTTAATGGTTCCTTTATTTTAGTTTTTGTTGATGTTGTTGTTGTTCTTTTTTTAAAGGTGGCCTTTTTGTTATTAACAAATAAATTGTTTTGACGAGACAATTTTCTCTCTGTGAAAACGGAAGTGAAGTCTAGAAGTTCAAGGAATTAAAGGCGATTTATTTGAGAACTAGAAAACAATTTTTATATGGAATTAAATTAAAAAGAAATCTCTTCATCCCCCCCGAAATAAATGTATATAGAAAGTAAATAAAATGGAAAAAGTTGGGATCTTTTTTCAGATTTGCTTTCTTTTCTTTCTTCTTTAGTTTTGTAATAAAACAGTTGACATTTTTTGTCGGTTATAGAGAATGTTGAAATGTTTGAATGAAGAATTGTTTGAAAGGTTGATGGGTTTATGTGTTGGCAAAACAAAAACAAAAAACAAAAACAAAAAAAATATGTCCAGTTTTAGGTTTTTTTTACAATTTTATTTATTTGCTTATTTTTTTTAAATTTAGTTTTTTAACTGTCATACTTTTATGCATTTTTTTGTTTAATTTTTTTGTTGCATTTGAGTTTCCAAACAACAACGTGACTTTGCGGCATATTTTGTTGTATTAAGGCTGATAGCTGTTATTGTGTGTATGAGTGTGAGTAAATGTTTGAATGTACGAGAGTTTGTTTTCCTGCGTGCACTTTGAACGTGTTGCCGATATTGTTTTCTTGATTGCATTCGAACAAAAGCCTAAAGAAGTTGCAAAAAAAGCAAAAACAAAAAACAAAAAGCTAATAAAAGAAAACTTAAATAAAAAACAAGTAAGAAGTTTTAGACGGTCAGTCTGACTTTTTAATACCCTACACCATATTGTGGGTTGTAAGTGGTAGCTACCAAAAATTAATGAACCAACCTCGTATATATATGTATGCTTAAGAGTACAGTATTTTATACGGGTACTTACATCCATATTAGATTAATGTTTACTAAAAGGATTTTTCTGTGGACGTTACATGGGAGCTAGAAAAAAATTATGAACCGACCCTCGTTATATTTCGCACATCTTGATTTGATCAATTCCTTTTACAATGCCAACGTATGAGTGAGATTTAAGCTCTTCAAAGCGCTATTTGGAAGGGAATTTGTATGGGACCTATGAGAAATAGTGGACCAATCCTCGTGTAATTTGGCATATCATTTTAGAATATTATAAAACTAACTTCATTAAAATTGCTTTATATATAGGAATTTTGTGACCTAAAATCTCCATTCCGGCAGGAACACAACTATTTTGCAAAGGAAAGTCTCAGATATCGGTCTATAACTTTTTGTTCCATATTTTTAGGTATAACTTGTTTGAACTGAACTTTTTATTTGCGAAATATTTTTGTTGTGAGAAATTATACTAAAATTTCTTTCCAAAATTTTAAAAGTTGTGTCATGTATCGGTCTATAACTTTTTATTGCCTGAACCAATTTCGATGCTTTATTACAGTATAAATTTCAGGATAAGAGCAAACAATCTGACCAAATTTCATCAAGTCTAAGCAAATGTAAAAAGCGGATGAAAAGTTCTCTACTTGAATTTTGAGGTTATCTCAGGTATCGGTCTATATATTTTTATTTAGTGAACTGATTTTGTAAATTTTTAATAGTAAACTTCATAGGACCATATTAAATATTTATTACTCTCAAACATTTAGTTCCAATGCGAGTGGGCCGAATATAGACGAATGGAAAGATAGATTTTAATTTGGTCCAGGAGTATAAAAAATTTGTGCAATCTTTTTGGCATTATTACACATAAACTGACGAACTTAGTATACCCAACCTCACCATTTGTCTTGGTGTAGGGTATAAAATATACATTTTATTTTCAAGTTTTACGAGTGAGTGAATACCCGTATGTGCATACATTAACGTTAAAATAGTGAATTTTTTTCTAAAATTCGAAATAAAAAAAATTATTAACTCTTTTTTAGTTTTTATTAAATGCAAAGAAATATTTCAGCAAAGTATTTTTTATAGTTTAAGAAATTGTTAAAAATTATTTAAAATTAACTTGAAATATTGTCGCATAAATTCTGGACTTAAATGGCGCTAGTTAATATTAAAAAAAAAAAATAAATATCTAAATAGGAAAAACCTCTGTACAAATTTTTATATAATTTTAGCGGCTTTTCTTTTTAAGAGAACAAAGCAAAAGTAAAAATACTAATAAAAATGAATATGAAATGGAACGTGTCAAGTTTTCCTTTTTTTCAGACAACTTCTTAGATATTGAATTTGAGTTGAGTTTTAAGAAATTTTCAAAAACGTGCTAAATTTAAGTTAAAGAGAAAAAAGTGTTTGAACAGTTTTTTCAAAAGATTTTGAGTTTTTTAAAAAGATGTGTATTTAAGATCCCAATAGACTAAACAAAATTTTCTAATTGTTAAATATATGAATATCTGGCTTTAAAATAGAAGAAATACCGGTAACAGTACTAATTTAGTCTGTATCGAATCGTACCGGATACACATTTTAATAATTCACATATTTACACTAAAGTGTGAACTCACCTTTTTTTATTAGAAGAAAATAATTAGAAAAAGTTATCAATTGTTGGCAAAAAATTTATGGTCAATATTTCCAAAAAAGAGTAGAATTACGATTTGCGCAATTTAAAAATGACGATTTTGACACTGTAGACAGAGAAAGGCCTGACAAGCTGAATTTAGAACTTTTATCAATGAAAATCATAATTTGTACTCATATATCAAGCCAAAGAGCCCGCGATTTAAAGCATTAGAAAACATTCAAAAGCGAATTGATTTTGTTTCACATCAATAAAAGCCGAAAGGCATTTTTAGGCGATTTTGCATGATCGTAACAAAATAAAGGAGTTTTTTGCTTTCTGTTTTTAGTAGTCCCAAACAATTAGTCATATATAAAGCATGTCCAATCAGTGAAAGTAGTGCATCAAACGATCTTCTATTATGTCCTCTTAAAGGTCTTTATTTGATTCTTTTGAAAATAATAATCGACCAGACAAACTACCTAAAATTCCATTATGATAATGTTTGGTCTCATGCTACAAAATTAGTTAAAAGCTTTAGGTCATCAGTCTTTTAGTCCATAACATGCACTTTCTGAATGCCATTTGTATCGTGTGATGTAGAATTGCTATTCACCGCCGAAAAGGATTTCAGAATTCCGCTTGATTCATTTTTTATCTTAAAACCGAATCAGTTTTTTGAAATCGGAATCCTTGTGCCACCAGAAGGAATAACTGGAATTTTCTACTAAATTGATTGATTCTTCTTCTTGAGAATATTATTGAAATTTTAGTACTAAAAATTAATTTTAAAAATTTATCGTTATATAATTTTATATATTAACATCGAAAGATTATAATATTTAAACTAAATGAAAAAAAACATTATTCAATTTTAAATCAATTATGTTCAATGTTGATTTTGCTTCATGTTTTTGTCTGTGCGCATTTGCAATGAAATTCAAGAGTATGTCTATTTTAATTTCAGTTATAACTTAAAAGTTCTAGTTTTGCAATACATTTTAGAAGAGCAGAATTCAATCATGACATTTAATTACCTTTCAATTTAAAATAAATAATTCAATTAAAGCTTAAATAAACACTGTAAATCAAGCAGTACTATCTGTATTATTCACATGTTCAAAATAAGAAAATTGAAGTTGTTTTTTAAATTTGAACAGACTTGAAAAAATCCCTTTGAAAATCTCTTTGAAACTAACTGGAATTTAACTTCAATTCAAAGGAAATTTCAAGTACTTGAATATTAGTATTTTTTCTTAGTGGGATATTTTTAAAACATATAAATTTTAAAGGGTCTTAAATGATTCCATTTTGGTGTTAAGTATTGGATTCGATTTAAACAGTAATAAAATTGAAAAGAGTTTATCTGAAATTTTCCTGGATGTTAAGGAAACCAGCTTTTCAAGGGATAATTTTATTAAGTATTAAGTATGGACCTATATTGGTTAAATTGTATTAAATACAGGTAGAAAAATAATTGTGTTAATTTTCGGATCATTATTAAAGAGTTTTATAAATTAAATTTATATTCCTTTAAGGTACAATACTCGTCAAATTAGTTACACAAATTAAAGTCATTTAACAAAGTAGTTGTGCCAAAGAAATTGGTTTATATATAAAGTCCTACTCCGGAGTGGAACCTTGTTCGGGAGCTATTTCAAATAATGGTACTTTTTCGGTTTTACTTTTATTCCAAAATAAAGGTATTTTGATTTTGGGATGTATCAAAATGTTCGATATTTTTGGATCAAAATTTTCGATAACTTCTTTAATATGAGAATGAAAAATATGGATTAATTCTGTCTAAATTTAAGGCATTTTTTGGTCGGCTTAGATCGATCTTAATTATTTTGTTATAACTGATTTTGAATAGTAAACATCTCTGGACATTAACAAAATTTTATAGAATTCGGGCAGATACTTTGAATAACTTTTTTTTAATTTATTTAAATCCCTTTTGACGTTACACAATTTAACTTCAAATTTCTTAACTAAAATACAGTTATTTTTTATGAAAAAGGATGGAAATTTTAATGGAATTATTAATAAAAGTTAAAACTTATGTTAATTAACACCTTCACAAGTAAAGGACATGAAAATTATTTAGTCACTTTGAAATTACTCACTTTTCTCTTTTTTAAGATTTTTGTTATTTATGAAAAATTTATTTTAAACAAAATTTCAACTTCGAATATGTTGCTGCTGTTGCTCTTGTGCTGCTGTTGCCTGTTGTTACTTGAAGACGAGAAAAGATATCATCAGCAGTTTTAAAAGCATTTAAAGCGATTTTTAGTACGTGATATTGTTAAAAGGTTTTAATTGAAGTCTCTCGAATTCATTTTAAGTTATACGTACAACATTCAACTATTCCAACAACAAAAACAACAAGAAGGAATGCAAAATTCTGCTATGCCGAATCTTCAGTACCCTCCAATAAAAATGCGTGGGAAGTTAATACGTTATGTTTCGTACATACCCAGTAGTTGTATTTTTTGCTATAACTTTTCTTTAACTGAACCGATTTTGATTTCATTTAATTTGTCGATTTATGATTAACAATATATCGGTCTATATCTTTTAATATACTGAACTGATTTCATTGGTTTTAAATCAGAACTATAGCAAATACTCGGACTGAATTTTATTGAGCTCTGTCAATTATTGTGGATGTGAGTGTGCCAACAACAGATAGACAGACGAACAGACAGACAAACGGTCATAGCTAAATCGACTCCGAATTTGATTTGATGCAAGAACATATAAACATTATGGGGTCTGAGATGATTCCTTCTTAGCGTTACACACAGAATGACAAAGTTAATAGACCCTCTTCACCACTTGTCGTGGTGGAGGGTTAAATAAAATATTATGTATATGAAAATCTAAAATGTATAAAAGATGGATAACTTAAATATTGTATGAATGAATGAATGAAACTTTATAAATAAAATGATTCACTTGCTTTAAGATGTTGATGATCAAATGAAGATCACAAGAAGGAAGAGTCAAAAAAAAAACACAAAATGCTCAAAACTGGTAGCACAAAAATTTAATACCTCCAGTAACAACAAACTCGTGTTTGGAATCTTCTTCCCTCAAATGTTGCCGTTTTCAGATCGCTTGATTTTTATAAATATTTTTCAGATGTAAAAAATTCGTGGCTGATTTTATATTTTAGCTTAAAAACGTCTTTTTTTTGCTCTTATTGAGTTTAAGAGGGATATGAAATTATCAAACACCTGATGTTGTTTATGTTAATAATGTCTTGTTGTTGTTGTTGTTGTTGCTTCCTGATTAAACTAATTTCTTTAACTCTTGGTTATAGTGCTGTTGCTGTTGTTGTTGTTGTTATTGTTGCTATTTTAAACATCAAAATATTGTCGTTAACATTATTTTCTTTGGCAGCGTATCTCCTTCTTCATACGTGTTATGTTTGGTTGTTCCTCTTAAAGTTATTTTAATAAACTGCTGTACGTGAGAAGAATTTCCACAAGAATTCTATACCTTCACTTAACCGCAACACCATGATTACATTTGTTGTTATTGTTGTTATTCTCGATGTTTTTATTTCAAGCAACAAAAGCGATTTGAAACCAAAGAATGAATATAAAATAAAAATAAGAAACATATAAGACTTTAATTTAATAGCCATTCATAACCGAGACTAGTCCATCCATCCATCCATCCATCCATCCATCCATCCAAACATCCATCTATCCATAGCAGACATTTGAGCAATATTCCATATTTTCCATTTAGTTATTAAACCTTCACACAGACATTACAACCGAACACAATACAACACAACATCATACAGAACTTTTAATATTATTTATGTTTATAGGAATGATGTGATATAATCGAGTCCATGTTTTCTCATTCTTGATCAAAGTTTATAATTTAACAGTAGCCAACTACAACAAATATTACAACAGTTTATAAACAACAACAACAGCAACAAATAATCATAATAATACAACACAACAACATTCTAAACATTTTAAACATCTTCCAAAACATGTTGGCTTCTTTAAATTGTTAATAGTAGCAACAACAATCAACAACAACAACAGAAACTGCAACAGCAGCAGACAATGTTTTCTTAGTTATTTCATTTAATGATAATAATAGTTTATTAACAACAACAACAACACAAACACCACCATCACCATTCTGTCATTAACTCAATAATTTTTTGATTCTGAAGTCTATAACTCAGTTCATATTGATCAATTTCGTCATAAACTATTGATGTCTGTACTGTCAGTGTATGTGTTTGTTGTTATTTTATAATTAAATTTAAGAGTTTTTCAATTCTTAATTTATGGATGGAATATTTGAAGTTTTATCTTAAAAAAAGGTGTAAATTTTAGGATCCATTTATTTTAAATATTAAGAATTAATGTTGCAATTTAAATATTAGAGTTATTGAGAGCAGAATAGAGCAATACTTTCCGACTTTTAAAGGTACTGGATGAAGACAAATATTAATTTTATTTATGTGCATTTTTCAGAAGACTTAAATCCCGTTATAATCACCTTAATCGAATTGTTTATGGAGAAACCTCCTTATAATTATCCATGACACAAGGAAATGGAATTAATTTTTTCTAGATTTAATAGATCCATTTAAGTACGAAACACACACACGTGCAAAGTCACAAGTGATAAAACTTATAGAAAGAACCAAAAGCTTTTTTCTACTTAAACAATTTGTATGAGTTTTGGAACAATGATTTTATGTTATTTTATTCAAATTCATTTACTTTCAATAGAAAATTTCCATAATTTTAAGGTTGAATCCGATATCGGTCTATGGCTTTTGATAACACAAAATTCTTTGATAATAAAAAATATTAAGACTGAGTTTCATTGAGTTTTGACAATTAGTTTGTATGTGAGCGTGTCCACAATAGACCGAAGACGGTCAGCTGCATAAAGTCGAATCAAATTTTGTTTTGATCCAAGAATCTAAAAACAGTACACTTTTTTGTAAAGGCGCATGTTTTTATAACCACTGTATTTCCAATTTAACATGTTCGCATTTTCACTGCACAGCACACTTTTTCGCAATCGACCGTATTTTCTTCGCACAGAACACTCTCACAAACGACTGTAATTTCTTTTCACGGCACACTTATTTACGTCCGTATTTTATCCACAGCAGATTTTCTCGCAAACGACCGTATTTTTTCTCATTAAAGCACACGCTTTCGCAAACAGTCGTATTTTCCTTGCACAGCACACTTTTTTGCAAACGACCGTATTCTCTTTGTACAGCACACTTTTTGCAAACGACCGTATGTTCCTTGCACAGCACACTTTTTTGCAAACGACCGTATTTCTCTGCACAGCACACTTTTTCACAAACGACCGTATTTCTTCGCACAGCACACTTTTGCGCAAATGACAGCAAGTGGTTGCTGATGTTTAAGAATTTCGATTGTTGCACTGGTGATAATCGGTTCAATAGTAATTCGTAAGATGATTTAAAAAAATTTTGTAAGTTCAAATCGACATGCAAAGGAGATCTACCTGTAACTGTAGCTTTAATGCTGACCAAAAATCATTTAGTTGAGTGTGATCGTTTTTTTTTAATATTTATACAAAAAGCAAGTTCAAAATCGCAGATCAGTCTATAATTTTGTATAACCTTTATATAACCTTCACCTAATATTCTTATAACTTTTTATAAAAACACAAATCATAATTGAATCATGTTCTACAATGTTCAGTCCATAATTTGTCATGCTTGTATAGTCGGTTTTAGCCGTTTATTACCTTTTTACTTGTTCATATATGCGGAATGTAGAGTAAAACTTTTGGACAGATAATCAACTTGACAAAAGGAAATCGGAAAGTCAAGGTTTTTTTATTAATAACACTTCACAACTAGAACTGATCTAATTAAGTTCTGTACTACTTTAATTCCATTTCAATTTTAGTCCAATTTAAAATCAGTTCTAGTTCAGTTCTATTTCAGTTTTAGTTCAGTTTTAGTTCAGTTCTAGTTCAGTTCTAGTTCAGTTCTATTTCAGTTCTAGTTAAGTTTTAATTCAGTTCTAGTTCTGTTCTATTTCAGTTTTAGTTCAGTTTTAGTTCAGTTCTAGTTCAGTTTTAATTCAGTTTTAGTTCAGTTCTAGTTCAGTTCTAGTTCAGTTCTAGTTCAGTTCTAGTTCAGTTCTAGTTCAGTTCTAGTTCAGTTCTAGTTCAGTTTTAATTCAGTTTTAGTTCAGTTTTAGTTCAGTTCTATTTCAGTTCTAGTTCAGTTCTAGTTCAGTTCTAGTTCAGTTCTAGTTAAGTTTTAGTTCAGTTCTAGTTCAGTTCTAGTTCAGTTCTAGTTCAGTTCTAGTTCAGTTCTAGTTAAGTTTTAGTTCAGTTCTAGTTCAGTTCTAGTTAAGTTTTAATTCAGTTTTTGTTCAGTTTTAGTTCAGTTCTATTTCAGTTCTAGTTCAGTTCTAGTTCAGTTTTAATTCAGTTTTAGTTCAGTTCTAGTTCAGTTCTAGTTAAATTTTAGTTCAGTTCCAGTTCAGTTCTATTTCAGTTCTAGTTCAGTTCTATTTCAGTTTAAGTTCAGTTTTAGTTCAGTTCTCATTCAGTTCTAATTCAGTTCTCATTCAGTTCTAGTTCAGTTTTAACTCAGTTCAAGTTCAGTTTTAGTTCAGTTTAAGTTCAGTTCTAGTTCAGTTCTATTTCAGTTCTAGTTCAGTTCTATTTCAGTTCTAGTTCAGTTTTAGTTCAGTTTTAGTTCAGTTCTCATTCAGTTCTAGTTCAGTTCTATTTCAGTTCTAGTTCAGTTCTAGTTCAGTTCTATTTCAGTTCTAGTTCAGTTTTAGTTCAGTTTTAGTTCAGTTCTCATTCAGTTCTAGTTCAGTTCTATTTCAGTTCTAGTTCAGTTCTAGTTCAGTTCTAGTTCAGTTCTATTTCAGTTCTAGTTCAGTTTTAGTTCAGTTTTAGTTCAGTTCTATTTCAGTTCTAGTTCAGTTCTATTTCAGTTCTAGTTCAGTTCTATTTCAGTTCTAATTCAGTTTTAGTTCAGTTTTAGTTCAGTTCTCATTCAGTTCTAGTTCAGTTCTATTTCAGTTCTAGTTCAGTTCTAGTTCAGTTCTATTTCAGTTCTATTTCAGTTCTAGTTCAGTTTTAGTTCAGTTTTAGTTCAGTTCTCATTCAGTTCTAGTTCAGTTCTATTTCAGTTCTCATTCAGTTCTAGTTCAGTTCTATTTCAGTTCTAGTTCAGTTCTATTTCAGTTCTAATTCAGTTTTAGTTCAGTTTTAGTTCAGTTCTCATTCAGTTCTAGTTCAGTTCTATTTCAGTTCTAGTTCAGTTCTAGTTCAGTTCAAGTTCAGTTCTAGTTCAGTTTCAGTTCAAGTTCAAATTCTAGTTCAGTTCGATATGTTTTTGTTAGAAAAGTTAACTGTATTTTATATCAACGTTTATTTTAAGCAACTAATTTGAATTGTCGCAATCTCTTGTAATCGTAGGTTTTAAATTTAAATATTTTTTTATTCATAAATTTTATAAAAAAAATATATTTATTAATTAAGTTACATTAATTTATCGTACAACTTATCTATTTCTACTTGTATGTTAATTTTACGATACTTAATTTAAATAATTTTTTTTCATTCAATACATGAAAATATAAAAAATGTTATAATATCTTTACACTTGCACTTATGACTATGAATGTATGTATGTGTGTATGTTTATATTATCCATTTTATTAAGTGTTTAATGTCGCAGCATTATTTCTTTCATTTTATTCTCCATCAGATGGAGATAAAAAAAAACTGTAACTTGAAAATCCATATGAAACAGTTTCTAAAACAAATTGATTGTGGTAGAATATTTTACCAACATCTTTAAATGTTGCAATTTTATATATGTGTGTATATGTGTGAGCATTATTATAAATGTTTTTTCCCCCTCCAGTAACTGTTAGTTGGTATGTAAATGTCTTCAGGTGGAAAAAATATATTTCTTTTATAAATTTAATACAAATACTTGTATCTTGTTCTCTGAGTGAGTGTGCGTGTGTGTATGCATGTGTCTATGTTTTATAAGGAAACAAGTAAATTTTTGTGGCAAATTTGTTGTTGTTGTTATTTTACTTTTTTTCTTTCGTTTTCTTTATTATATAGTAGACCGACAACTGACTATTATTATTGACTGACCACCACCTTATAATTACAGTGTAATGAAATAAAATCCATTTGCAAAAACTAAAACTAAAACTGAAACCAAATCAAATTGCATTCACTTAAATGCACGCGCGTGCTACAAATGCATTAAATTTTAGTACTTCACTTCATTTTATTTCTTTTTAGTTTTTTTATTTTTATAATTTTTATTTAAAATATTTTTTATTTTATTTTTTTGTTGAACTTTTTTTAGCCATAAAAAGATCTTAAGTGGAAATAAATATAATTTTTATTTTTGAAATTTATATTAATGCGGGAATTAGACAGACACACATACACATATGAGTGTAAATTAGGGTTATTCAGAATAATCGTTTGAAAGTTACATATAAAAGGATTTATGTCTCTAAAATTAATTCTACATATTTAAATTAACATCTGCTCTAGGTTTTAGCTTAAGTTCTAGTTCTGCTTTTAGTTCAGTTCTAGTCTGGACTTATAGTTAGACTGGAATGTGATATGATGAAAATGTGGACTGGAACGAGTTCAGTTCACATTTTCAGAATTTCGAAAATATTAAAATTTTCATTAGAAATTAAAATTTTCATTAGAAATTCAAATTTTCACTAAAAATTCACATTTTCACTAAAAATTCACATTTTCACTAAAAATTCACATTTTCACTAAAAATTCACATTTTCACTAAAAATTCAAACTTTCACTAAAAATTCACATTTTCACTAAAAATTCACATTTTCACTAAAAATTCACATTTTCACTAAAAATTCACATTTTCACTAAAAATTCACATTTTCACTAAAAATTCACATTTTCACTAAAAATTCACATTTTCACTAAAAATTCACATTTTCACTAAAAATTCACATTTTCACTAAAAATTCACATTTTCACTAAAAATTCCCATTTTCACTTGAAATTCACATTTTCACTAAAAATTTACATTTTGAATAAAATTTTGAATTTTCACTAATTAGTTAGTTGAATGCGACATTTTGTGGTCCTGCATTATTTCAGAAACGGTTTCAACTAAATCTTTTTTATTTAATTTTGTATCACCCTAATGTGTAGAGATGATTATATTGCTGATTCCTAATCTATGATCTTTGTGAAGATGATATATTTTTATTTTAAGCCTGAGTTGTTATTATTTTTGGAAAATTCTTGTTGTTTTAATATTTAAACTCGGGATTATGTTTTAATTTAGTATTAAAAATTTTTCAACTCTTTCTGTGGCGCAAAAATTTAGCTTTTAATTATTTAACGTACCACCAACTAAACTTAAAGCTATACTAGATTCCTAAAGGAGCTACATTTGTATGGGAAGTGTATTTATTACTCGATTTAAAATACAACATACAATTGAAATACCTATGAGTTTTTGAAAAAACTTTATAACGAAGTCATATTATGGCTTTAGCTGCAAGTGTAGCATTTGAAAATTTCCTTCTTGCGGGCCGTTTTTGTACATCTTTTAAAGAAAATGAAAACTTTTTTTAAAAAATTGTATTGACAGGTCCCTTAAGCGTTACATAAGTTTTATTTAAACTCTTTTATCATTATTATTAATATTGTTAGAGGGATTCCTTAGTACTCACATTGAACTGCAGAAAAGAACAAGACATAAGTAAAAGGGTGGTTAAGGTGTTTCCTCACTCCAAAAAAATAAATGTTCAGGTGTTTATGTTTATTGTGGTCTAGTCCATATTTATTTATCTCTCTCTGTTCTTATTCTATATTATTATTACGGCTTTAAAATGTAATATTATAGCAACTAGGCAAGAGGGAGGTTCTTAGAGTTTTTTTGTGGCATACGAAAGTAAAAGAAATCGATAGTCTGCTTAAGGCGACACTTATTTATTTAGTTTTTTTTTGTAGGTTATGAAGAAACAATAAGAAACTTTTGAGTATTTATGGTTAAAGACAAGTGCAAATAGATTTGTTATGACAATGAAACGAAGGATAGAAATATTTGAGATATGTTGATGCATATTTCTATAAACGCACATCAACGAACATCGTTTGATCTCAAATCGTGCCAACAACATGTAGCCCATAACATGTTGTTGGCACCTTTTCCTTTATGTTTTTTGAAGGTTGACTTTTTTAATTTTATGTTCATCTCTTATGTGAACAAAGTGTTTGGAAATCACAGGAAGATTTAGTTTGTTCTCTGTTTGTGTTAAATTTAATTTGTTTCTGGTTATTTTTGGTTCTATAATTTTGAATTTCCTTTGGAAGATTTTTTGAACACCATAATTCTGTGCCACTTTCGGAACGTATAATTTTGTGACCAGTTTCTCTATTGGCACATTCGTGGTCATGAAAAAAATAATTTTGATATTTTCTTTAGTGGACAGAAAAGTTCATGCATCTTCTGCAGTTAAATTGAGATATTTTCATTAAAAATATAAATTTATTTATAAAAAACATAAATTTATAATATTTCATTTTTGGTAATTTTTTAAAAAGCAATTTTCACGTCTGCGTTTATAGAAATATTCCATAAAAAATAGAACCAAGAATATTTGATCTAATGAAGACAAAAAATTGGTTTGAAACAAATTTTGACGAGTTTTGAGGTAAAATAAAAAAATACTTAAAGTTGGCTAAATTTTGGAAAATCTAATCATTTATAATTTTTGTCAGTTTTGAAAAATAAACCTTAATTTGAAATCAATTCGAGATTATCTTAATTAAAAAGCTGTGAAAAATTGCGAAATTAAAAGATTTTGAAGAAATTTGGGCATCAAATATTTTCTTAATATTTCTTTTTAAATATTAATCTTAATGTTTTAGCAATTTCTCTTATACCAAATACTTCTTAAAAAGTTTATAACTCTGTCTAAAAATACCCCCTCAACTACGCTTCCTCCTTCGTTCATTTCTACAACATCTTTATCTTAAAAAAAAATATTTGATATACTTTTTTATTTTATATTTTTACTTTTAAATTCCTGAAAAATAAAGACAATTTACAATCTAAATAAAATAATATAACAAAAACAACAAAACGTTCTACAACCTTCACTGGATGATGACAAAACCTGTAATTATAATTGAAATAAATTGATTTATACAGAAAAAAAGTAAAAACATAAATGAATAAACTAATAAAGTAAAAGAAATAAAACCTTAAGAAAAGAAAAATAATTTACAAATAAAACACAAGTTAAAGCTTAAATTACGATTCTGGCCCAAAGACAAATATGTGCAGTGATAAGGTCATGAACAAGTGTCAATGTTGGGCATAAATAATATTTAAACCAAGACTACAAAAGAGGCAAAATTGTGTATTTGTTATTGTAATAAATAAATGAAAAATAGTAGAAAACAAAAAAATAGAGTTGCTTTACAAGAAATGGGAGGAGGAAAAAAATGCAAGACCAAAGAATTAACTTAGAAGACTTGAAATGTTAAAAAAAACAATCAAAAATATATAAATAAAACAAAAATTAATAATAATATTTTATTTATTTTTAGGTTTAAATAATAAATTTAGATAGTTTTTGTTTAAGTCTTTTCATTATTTCGTGCATTTTTTCTTTTCTCCTCTTTTAAGTTGCAGTTAAATTTCAAGTTTGTGTCTTAAGTCTTTTGTTTGTTTTTCTTTGTTTAGAAAATTTTCTTTATGGTGTATTTTTCAGTTAAACTTTCTTTCTTAGTATTTGTGGTGACTATTACGGGTTTGTTGTGTCTTGTTAATGTTTCTTGTTAATAATTTGTTTATCAAGTTTGTAGCTTAAGTCTTTTGTTTTCTTATGATTTTTTTTTCGTTCGATTTTTATGAAAAATTCTTTCACTTTTTTTTTTTTGCCACAAAACTCATTTAAATCATAAAAACAAACTCCCTAGTTTAATAATTTGAACATTTATTTTGTATTTAAGTTGTTTTTAAGAAATTTTGGCGCGGCTTTTAAAACTCACTTTAACACGTCTTTTAACAAAAAAATAAAAAAAGTAATTGCTTTTTTACATATTCTGAAAATAATGTCTTTTTTTCTTGTTATGTGTTAGTAAATGGTACCTTATATTGGTACTATTTTAAATAACTAAGTAAGTGAGTGAGCGAGTGAGTGAATGTCTTTTTTTTTCTTTTGTTTGGTGTCTTTGTTTTCTTTCTTTTCTTAGATTTTATTGTCTTTCTATTTTTGTTGTTGTATTTTAATTGTTTTTAGTGGTGCGTGAGTGACTGAGTGAAGGAAAAAGATTATGAAAAAGTATAAACGTACGTTCCAAAGTGATTATGATTTTGTTGATGGAAAACCTTTCAAAAATAAATAAACAAACGAACGTTTTTTTTTTCTTCATTTTTTCTTGAGAGTGAGTTTTTTGATTTCTGTTTATGCTCTAAAGTATCGAGTAGTTACTTTTTGTAAATGTGTTAATCTCTTTTGCCAGTTTATTTATTATTGTGGTTATATGGTGGCTTTAAATGCTGCTTCTTCAGTGTTAACATTGTTTTTTTTCTAAAAAAAAATAACAAAATTAAAAAAAAAAATACACAAAAATTGTGATTTGAATTTCTAATTGCAAATACAAGTTCAATCACGTGCATTATTATACACTATGGTGGCAGTGATCATGATGTTGATAGTTGTTAAAAAATTTGTAATGAGGGGAATGACACCAATGGAAATAATTGAATTGTTGCTATAAGTCTGCTATTGAAGTAAAAGATACAGTTAAATTTCGATCTGATCAAACAAAAACACACCCTCCCCCCACACAGACACACACAAATTCTTTACAAATGCATACATTTAACAAACATAATAATGTACTGCACTCATCAGAATAATTGACAAAAGGATATTATACGAGGGTCGTTCATTCTTAAAAAACAATGTGGTGTAATTTTCTTAATTTTTTACTTGTTACTTTACTTATTATATGAGGACTTTTTCCTTGTACCTTTGAATTAAGTCCACATGATGGGAATTTTAATTAATAATAAATTTAACATCGTTTCAACATAACGAAAAATTAAAATTTAACAATTTCAAATCAATAAAAAATATTATGATTTAACATTTGAATACATGTTAAAATAACTATCAAAACATGTCGAACTATGATTTAATTATTTTGAGAGAATTCTTAAATTAGTTCCTCTAATGAATTCAATGGCTCTAACTATTTATTTTTCGATATTTACTCTGGGCATACCTTCCCCTTAACAGAAAAGCCGTAAACTATTTACAAAAATAAAATTACATTTTTTGTCTGAACGAATAAAAGTTTATTTAATATTTTTTGTTGCTTTAACAACGGGCGTATTTAGATGGTTAGAAAACGCCCGAATATCTTTATTTTATTATTTAAGAAAAACGTGTTGTTTAGGAGCAGCCAACAAAATAAGTTCAACAATCACTTAAACTAAACTCAAAAATAACGCACACACACACATAATTACACACATTCACTAAATAAAACAACAATTGCAATAACGCACATTCATTCAAACACTAACTAAAACTGTTTTATGTATTTGTGATAAATTTCTCATAACAACTGCTTATACAGGTGCAATAATATATATAACTAAACTAATACATATATATTCACACAGACACATACATATGTATAACAAATAAACGTTATTGTAAACGTTTATTGGCCTGACCGTGGTTAAAACAAAAATTACAATAAAACAAAGTTAAATACAAATAAAATGAAATCAACATTGAGCCTGCTATTTATGTTAAGCACCTTTTTTTTTTTTGTTTTTCTTCGGCTGCCTTCTTTTAAAAGCATTTACAGCTCCTAAATACCGCCACCACCAACTGATATAATTTAATAATACTGATATTAAAATGTAACCGTAACCACCACCACCACCAACAACAAAATTTATTTCTTTAAAACAATTTAAACGTTATTTTCAAAAATGTTCGTTATTTTGAAACGCCAATTGTATTCATGTTTGAATTTTGAGTCTTTTTTTCACTTGATATCATTGCCACCGATACTTTGGGTTTTATTAACAACTTGTTACTTTGTTGTAAAATTGTTTTTTCGTGTATTTAATTCCGCTC
Organism: Cochliomyia hominivorax; assembly: GCA_004302925.2. Taxonomy (NCBI): domain Eukaryota; kingdom Metazoa; phylum Arthropoda; class Insecta; order Diptera; family Calliphoridae; genus Cochliomyia; species Cochliomyia hominivorax. Next base: position 6,736,346 of record PYHX02000413.1, read on the forward strand.
TTTTTTTCTACTACTGATTACCGAACAACTTCCAAAGTTATGTTTCAGTCATTGAACTCACATGGCCATCTTTTTTATAAAGTTGAAACATCATCATGTCTACTATGGATTTCGTGCTGAAGGCTAAAAACAAAAATTTTATGCGAAATAATTTAAGAGAAATTGTTCAAAATTTAATTGAAACTATTAACAAATTGTTAGCACTAACAATATTAATAAGGAACAACTTTTTAGTAGAAACAATATGGTGGGAACATTCACACTAAAAATTGTTTAAATATTTTAAAAATTTAACATGAAATTTTAAAGAATATATTTCCACTATTTTAGTAAAAATACTGGATTAAGCATTATAATGACTTTACAACGTTTTCCTAATAAAATGAAAGCTTATTACAAATAATGGATTCAACATCGTTACATATCGTAAAGTCATTTGTAAATAAGGACGATTTCTTATATGCATTGCAACTCCAAAAAGACAATATCATTGAAATATCGACTGATATGACAAATTATTCCGAAAGATCGCTGCTAAATGCCTAAGAATTTATTTATGGTTTCAAGCCGAGATATATTCTCCAGAAAATAACATGTCCTAGCAAGTTGGTAATAAATGATAAATACATTCAAAAAATGTGAAAAAGATAAAGTTCGAGTGAAATATGGTAAAGATGCCTTACGATAAGCAACTTGCTCCACCTGAGCAATTCAACATAGGTAACTTAGTAATGGTCGAGAACAAGATAACGCCAAAGGAAAATTTGGAGAGGCTTTGAAGGGTCCCCTTCATTATTGCCAAAGTCCTTAATAAATATCGATATATCGTTGAAAATTTAGCTGGTACAAAACGAACTCTGCGGCATTATAGATCGATTTATATAAATTCGATAAAATTAAATAATTTTGCCCACCACCCCACTCGAATGTTGTTCACCAAGCGATGATGACAAGGAAGATGACGAGGGGAGAGGTACCCCAAACAATGAAATTTTGAATTACTTATAATCTATTTAAATCGTTTATTTAGGGCCAGCAACGCCTTAAATTTGTTTTTGGCAAAACAAAGTTTGACGGGCCTGCTATTTTCAAAGTACCAAAAAAATCTATCTGTACCAAAATTTTAATAATTCTTCCTGTCCCCCCTGGTGTAATAACTGTTACACCAATTGATATATTTAGAGAAATCATGACATTATGAGATCCCATTTTTCCCTTTATTCCTTCAAATTTTTATTGAATATTTTTTTTTGATGAATGTGGATCAAGAATTTTAGATTTGTTTTTTATAAACTAGAATTAATAAATTTATATGAATGAATATCGAGATTTTATTTTTCTTTAAAGAAGATACAAGATCAATATAATTTTAAAGTCTTTTTATGAAACTCTATTTATCTGATATACAAATTGGTTTACCATTATTAACAAATAAACAAAAATAAATTTCCAAAACCCAAATTAAAATTTAAAACTTAATTAAAACTCAGTCATAAAACGTCTTAATTAAAACGGATCTGAAATCTTTAAAAAACATCCAAATAGAAAAAATCATACAATAACGTTTTTTTTTAATTTACGAATTAAACACAAAAACAATAAACTTAAAAATGTTCTTTAGAACAACAACAACAACAACAACAACAAAAAATTAAAAGAGACAACAACATTTGGTTGTTGAATTCTTTTTCAAATTTAATTCACACCAAAATTAAACCAACTTAAATAAGCTCTTAATTTGTGATCAGATAAATTCATTTCTTGACAAGAGTGAAGAGGAAGAGATAAAATATTTTTATGACAAAATAAAATTCACACAAACATAACATTTTAAAATAATAATAAGATCTCTTCCCAGATCATTCAGATGATTATAGTAAATCTTAATCCACAACAAAAATCAGCCTAAAAATTATTTTGTTCAACTAATTTGTTGGTTTATGATTTGTTTTTTATTTTTATTTTTATTAATGTTTAAAAGAATTAACAACTTTTTTATGATTCCCAACATTCACAATAAAGCAATTAATTTAGTAACGAAATATTAACAAATTTTTCTCCATCACACGCACACACATAAATAAATACACTCACAAAAACGTTGTGTGTTATAAATATTTTGAAAATTAAAAAAAACAACGGAATTTTATGACAGTTAAATTTAAAATTTATTTAATTTTTTTAATATTTTTTTTTCAACATGAATAAATTTTGCCAAAAACATAAATAAATTAAAATAATTTAGAGATGGAGAGAAGACAACTTTAATTTAATTAAAGATAATAAAAATTGTATATCATTTATAATTAACAGTTTCTTATTGCAAATGTCACAAATAAAAGTCTATTGATCTCTAGCAAACCCACGTTACTTAATAGTTTAAACCAAAATAATTTTTAGCACATATAAGGAGTGAGATCGAAAAATTCTTAACACGCGATTTAAACCAAGTATTATTTGATATTTATTTTTTAACAAGTTACTTTGTTTTGTCAATCCGATTAAAATGGGGACCCGAAAAAATGCGTACTGAAATTATTTATTAACCATTTGGTCCTACAAAAAGTTGGCCAATCATTCAAAGATCTGCTGTCGAACTATTTTTAAACAGTATCGGGAGAACTTATACATTGATAGAAAACCTGGTTCAGGATCAAAACCATTCTCAAAAAGCTTCCAACTCATCAGGTAGAAACCAGCCTGTTTAGCAAAGAACTCGAACTATTTGGTACGAGAAGTTAAACACACAGGAAAAAACTTAAAACTTAAATCATCGTTGAAAACATAGTTGAGTTGACATTGACTGATATTGTTTCATTCAGTTGAAATTAAACGTTTTAAAGTTTGAGGTGAAATAAAACTGTTCACATTAGAATCTTTCGATATTAATTAATAAAATTATAAAACAATAATTTTTTAAATTACATTTTACTAGTAAAATTTCAAGGAAGAAAAACTACTTTTACTGTAAAACAATGTTGAATCAATATTTTTGTATATATAAAGCAAAATCATAATTGCTTTAATGTTAAATCAACCTTGGAATAAAATTGTGCATTTATTCAATTCCCAAATTACAAAAAATGTTTAAAAACGCTTAATTTTTACTGAATGAATAAATTAACATTGTGTAAAATCAACTATGCTCGACGTTGATTTTACATTTTTATCTGTGTGTACAGGTTGCTGACAAGAACGCTGCAAAAATTAGAGGCCAAAGACAGAGCACTGAAATTCATATTCTTGCTGCATAATGGACAACGAAAAGTATGTTCTGGCAGATATTGAAAGAAAAGTTTAGGACCTTAAAGCAGTGAAATTCAGCAATCAGTATGCAGTTGCGACAAAAAATCCAATTATTTGTGACAACAGGCTCTACAAACAACAAGAATTTCTGGTTCCATTCAAACAAGCCCTTGAGTGGTATAAGAATAATAATGTGATATTTGTACCAAGAGAGGCAAATCCTCTTATCATCCTAAAGCTGAGACTAGTGGAGAGAAATTGGACTCTTATTAAAAGAGAACTGAACAGCACGAAAAAGTGTGCGAAAGTGTGGTAGATATTAACGGATATGGACTACCCGTTCGAGCAGTCACAGAAAACACTGGAAGGGTTTTCCAAAAAAAGGTTAACAATTTCATTACTTGTGATTAAAACTATAAAATATTGACACAAAATTTAAACTGTAATTTCTATTTTAACATATATGTTTGTTAAGAATTTTTTGATTTCACTTCTTATTTTTTAGCTTAAAAAAATACTTTTTAATTAAAATAAATTTTTAGTTCTGATTTTTTTTCGAAAAATTTTATTAAAAAATTTAAATAAATTTTCATGCTTTAAAGTCATTCATAAAAATTTGTGTCTTAAATTAGCATATTTTTGTGTTTATTACTCTATTAGTTAAAATTAGAATTTTAGCATATTAATTTAATGTTATTTGTGATAAAATATCGTATTTTTATGTCTTTTTTTTAATTTGCAATTAATCAACGTCTCTTTTTTTCATAAATTTTGTGATTTGTTAAGAGAAAGTTGAATTAAATTATAAATTGAGAATGAAGAAAAAAAAGAGAGAATTTATTTTTTAGAATGTAAAAATAACATAAATTCAGGAAATTTATTAACACTATCGAATTTCGTAAAATTCGATAGTCAATAAATAAAATATTGATAATCGAATTGAAAATCTAAATTTGTAAAAAAAACGTTTAACCCGTTATGAACCACTGCTAGCATGTGTTAAATTACTTTTTAGCGGTTCAAAATGGGTTAAAATTATTTTAATCTATTTAGTTTTATTTATTTGCCTTCCTGGAGCTTTAAGTACGAATTTAAAATTCTATTTTGGTTTAAATTCAAAATTTGATAAAAATTTTAATAAAATTTTTGAAATTTTGCAAAAATTTTTAAAAATTAAAAAAACAATAAAATTTGATAAAATGTTATAAATAGTTGTTGGAATTAAATTGTTGATACATTGTTTAAAAGCCATAATTGTACTAAACATTTAAAATTTTATTAAAAAAAAACAAGTAAAACTGTTATAGCCCAACTGTGTTACACCCTACATCGCAATGTTGGTTATAAATAGCAGTTACGAAAAATTAATGAACGACCCTCGTATAATTTTATTCTTTGATTCATTCTTAGGTGTGAATTACATTATGGTGAAACTAATATTTATGTGAAATTTAGGCGTTTTCAAATAAATTTTCTGGGGTGTTATATGGTACTTAGAAGAAATTATGAACCGATCCTCGTTTAATTTGGCACATCATTTAAAAATATCATATTTCGTTAAAATCACTTTACACTTAGAATTTAATGAACTAAAAATATCATCCCCATTCCATACAAAGCAAATATTAATTATCGCGTATCTAAAGAATTATAACAGCAAGAGTCCTTCAAATTTGGTTCCAACAACATTCTTACGGAACTGTTTTGCTAGACAAAATATAGGACTGATATGACAAGGTGGAGGGCTACCGCCCATACAAAGTAAATATATGTTATCGAATATTTTAAATTTGGTACTTGCTACTTCCTCAAGGAACTGTTTTACTGGGCCAACATAGGACGGATAGGACTAGGGGGAGGGGTGTCCCCTAAACAAAGCATATATTGATAATTGAATATTTAAAGAATTATAACAGCAAGAGTTCTCAAGGAACTGTTCTAATGTTCAAGACGTTGAACGGGTGGGACCAGGGGGGAGGTATTCCCCACACAAAGCAAATTTAAATTACTAATAATCTATTTTAATTGTATGATAAAACAACGTTAATGTTCACTTAGGGCCAGCCAGGCCCTAAATTTTTTTTAAACTTAAAAAAATTTCAAAATTAGAAAAAAAATCACATAACTCCATCATAATCTTCTTAGTTAATCAATTTATTGTTTTATTGGACTTTTAATTAAAATGGGAAAAAAATAAAAAAGAAAACTTAATAACAACAAATTTCAAAACTTTAAAAAAAATCCCAAAAAAACGATACCAAATCTTAAATAAGGTCTTTTTTAACAAATCGAACTAAAAAGAAATAAATATTTAGTTGACCAACAAACAAATGATGATGATGATGAAGACAATAATGATGATGTTGATCATCATAACGATGAGAATGATTGAGCTTTAGCGATAATAAATATTTTTTTCTATTCAACAAATATAGAAACAACAACAAACACACTAAAACTCATGGTGGGATAAAATTTTATGACTTTTTTTTTTTTTTTTTTTGATTTTGTTACAAAATTTTTGGAGGGATTTCAAAAAAAATATATATAAAAGAAATTAAATGAGAAAAAAAAAGACTAAAAACGTAATTAGCGACGAAACTAGTTTTTCTTTATTTTATTATTATCGATATCGCTATTGTTACTGTTGTTATTGTTGTTGTTGCATTTGGAGACTTTTATTTATTTATAGTTTTATGAAGAAGATTTACAAAAATATAAAGATTTTTATTTTGTGATATTAAATATATATATTTTTTATTTTGTTGTTGTTGTTTTTAGATTTTATATTAAACAGGTGGGTTGTTTGTGCTGTTTAAGATTTGAAAAACAAGTGAGTTTTAGTTACAAAATTTCAGGTGATTGAGGAATGATACTGATGTTAGATGGAAATGACGCAATGTGATTTTTGGATACCAAAAAGAAATTCCTCACATGTTTGGTGTTTGAGAAAAACAAAATTTATAAGTTTTGGACATTAAAAAAAAAAAACAATGATGAGGGTCAATAGAAATTTTACTTTTGTTATTTTAAGCGCGTTTAGAAGCCAAAAAACAAAAGGTGATTAAAAAGTTAAAGCAAAACAATCTTATTATAAGTCCCGACCGGCTATAAAACACTTTACATTATAATAGGGATTTTATATAGGTTATTGCATGACCCTCGTATTATTTGTTTATGTGATCTTATTTGCAAAATTCTAATTTTTGCTCAATTTAAAAAAATGTTAACATTTAAGTGGATAAATGCTATTTCAGAAGATTTAGTAGAGGGACTTTAAATGAAAGTTTTAGGAAATTATGGACCCACCTCTCACCCACCTAAAAGTTTTATTTATTTAAATAAGCTCTGATCGTATAAATTATTGTCTTTTTACCACCAGAGGAAACCTTAAACTGTACGTTTTTATATTATATAGAGATCTAAAATATTTGGACCAGTTTATTTAAGACTTTTTCCAAAGGCCTATATGGACCCGTTTGTTGAAAAATTTGAATGAAAATTTACTTTTTGTTTTTAATTGAAACATGGAATTAATTTCAACTTTAAAGAGAATAGAACTTTTCAGAGCCTAAAGAGATTGAAAGGAATGCACTATCAGAAAAATGCTATAAGTGTACGATTTTACTCGATATATACTTTAAGAGTTATTCGAATCCGTTTCTTGAACACTTTTTCCATTCAAATAAAATGACATCCATCTTTCATGGCTTTTAAATACATTTTGGGATAAATTTAAAAGAAGAATATTCTAAGGTATAAGTAGCGATTTTATATTTGTTGACCTATTTGGACCCACTTATTTAACACTTATTCAAATTGTCTTTTTTCTCAATTACTCAATTAACAAATGATAATATGAAGTTATATACATATGATATATGGTTCGAACAAACCTATTAGAATAAATTATACACCGTTAAATTTTTCACTTTGATTTCCTGCAAATGTCTTTCAAAAGATAATTTCATTCATTAAGAAATATTTTTATTAAATTTGCTGCAAATAGTTATTTTACTATTTGTATTCTCTAATCCACAGATCCGTTCATGAAAAAAAATATCGGTTAAGAATATACGATATCTTCCATATTAAATAACCTAATGAAATTTCCCTTAAAGATAATTATCTCATAAAAGTATCATTATCATTTTTGTAACTAGAAAACTTGGTTCAAAATTTAATGAGTGGCGGCCCGTGGAGACCATCATATCAAAGGCATAAAATATTATGAATGTTCCGGTTCCATGAAATCGTAAAATTTGGAACAATGTTTTTTTGTTTATATAAATCTTAAGTTGGTAGAATCATTTCATACTTAAAAGGCGGAACTGTAAGGGACCTATAACCATTTGCGAAGAAGAAGAAGATATTTCAAGTTTTTAGTTTGCTAAGGGAACTTTGAATTTTTGAACGAAAGTTAATTAGAATTGGCGTCTCATAAAACTCTTATTTGATTTTCATTTCCAATTTGAACATTTTCGCGCTAATAAATTGCAAATAGAGTTTGCGCAATCACCATTTCCGTTATTAATACCACTTCAGTCCGCGAAAGGGTTGTTTTTATTAAGGGGAGGTTTTTTCCTGCTCAAAAATTCACCACATGTGGGGAATTTATAAGAAATTGAAGGTATGTGTCTTAGCTAAATAAAAAATTTTAACCCTTAAAACCATTTCCGGTTGTTGGTAAATGCGAAAGGAATTTTTTTGAATTAAATTAATTGAAATTATTATTTCTAAACTGAGAAAAAATGTGTTTTTTTATTTTGAATTTAAGTTCAAAATAAAATTTATTACTTTATTCCCTTAAGTCTAACAATAAAAGTGTCATTTAAGCGTTAAGTTCTGAAAAATACGGGGAGTTACCCAAAATGAAGTTAATGCTGCAATTTCTCATTTCAATTGCAGTTGATTGTACTTTTTGGTTACAATTTATTAATATTATCATTTATAGTTCTTTTTCCTCTATTTTCCTGTAAAGAATTCAACAATTTTCAAAATACACACATATTTAGCATACTGATGTCATTTTTCACTATTTTTATGTTTGAATGTGTAAACATAAGTGTTTCATAGTCTTCTGAGGAAAATCGCGTTTTTGCGTTAATGATATGCACCCCTTTTTTTAAAAAAACGAGGATTTTTTTCTGTTACTTTTTTTTAGTTTTAATTTCATGACCCCTAAAGGCCTCTTAATAATGGATTTTGTTACTTTCGATTTGTTGTTGTTGAATGTTTTCAATACAGTTTTGAAAGAAATTTTTGTACTTTAATTTTAGGTTTTTTCTGTTGTTTTTTGTTGTTTTTCAACTAGAAGTCAACTAGACAAACATATTGTTTTTATTGTTTTTTGTTGTTGTATTTTTTTTTCTTCAGTTTTATTTAAAATTTGTTTCCAGTATTGAAAGTGTTTTTGTATTTGTGTATGTTGTTGTTTTTTTTCTACAGGTTTTTATGGTTATTTTGTTATGGTTTCTTGTTTATTACCAAAGTCGAAGAATATTTCCAGGAGTCTTTTGTTTGTATAGTTTTAAGGTTAAAAGGTCCCTTAAGAAATTATTGAGGAAGTTGAAAAGTAACTTAGTGACCTTGTTATGGCTCAAGAAAATAAATTCCCTATAAAATGTGTAATTTAGGAAACAATTCAAAAACGAGGTTTTCGAAATAATTTAGGAGCCAGGAAATAATGTCAATAAAAGTTAATTTAATTTAATGAAACGAAAGGAAGTTTTAGTTACTGTTAAAGTTTTGTGGATCTTATGGTTTTATGGACAGAATTTTTTTTCAAAAAACTGATCCAATTTAGAGCTTATGGTGTGTCCAAATCGATTAATTTTGAAAATAATTCTGTCACTTTTAATTCCATAGAAATGTAAAGAGAGTAACTAAACTTAAATAGAAGAAGCGTAGTTTGGGTTGGATAAACTTCATATGCAAAAATTTGTCATCCAGATAACAAAAACGTCATTTGATGTCATTTGATTTTTTTCTGAAAAATAAAACCTTAATAAAATCGTCAAGAATAACGATATTTTTGATTTATGAACGTTTTTTTTAATTTTAATATAATTTATATATATAATTGTAGATGAATCTGCGTTTTCTCACTTTTTTTATGCGGAAAACCCCAAAATCGCAATTCGTATAAATCATGTTTAAAAAAAATGACTTTTTTCACTAAAATGATCGCCCTGTCATTATAAGGGCGGTCCGAAAAAAGATACTTTTTGGGTGTTTACCTTACATATGTCGCTATATATACTATAGATAATTTAAAGATGGTTCCAGCATTGCGATTTGAGAAATTAACAAAAAAATTAACCAACTTTGAATAGGTCTTGGGGTTACCAGTTCGGCCCCAGTTCATTCGAATTTAGTTCATATAAATTCCCCTTTTCCTTTTATTAATAAATAAATGCAGGCAACTTTCTGGGAAAATCAAAAATTCGACTTTTTTCAAACTGAACTCGTTTCAGATTAATTTGACTTTTTAACGGATTTAAACAGAATATTTTTTAGAACTTTATAAGGAATCTGCTCCATATTAAAAAATAAGACTCAAAAAGTCATGGGTAAAAGGTACAAATTTATTTTGACTGAATATCTCTGAAACTTTAAGATTTATCAGGATTATTTCTATACAAAATGTCTTTTTTCTCAATTCATAAACGAATTTTTGATGATTTTTTAATAATCAATATAACAGAGGTAACCAAACTTTGAGGGCTGCCGACTACGCTCCTCACCACAAAGACACTTGAACTGCACAAGATCAACTCTAAAATACTTCACCTTTAAGCAAAAGAAATTTTATTAAATTGTGTTTAACGGTTTAAAATATATAGAATTATTTCCCCAAAAAATTGATTTAAACACAATTTTTGTCTTTAATGACTGAACTTTTTAAAAATTCAGCATTTCAAATGTTATCAATCAAACATGTCAATCAAAAAAATTTAAATTTATAGCGGGACTTAAATCTTACCATCAACTTTATATTTTTTTGTTAATTTAATCAAATTAAAAAATTAACTTACTTTTTAACATAACTCTCATTTGCGGCAAGATAGTCATAACTGAAAAAATCATAATTTTATTGGAAATATAAAAAATTATTTGTTAAACAACAACTACAATAAGTATTAGTAATATTGAGACAAAATTCAAATTTTTGTGTTAAATCGATCTTTCTGCAAAAGAGCGGCGATATATGCTTTAATTATTATATTATTTTCAAAATTCGAATAAAAATTTAATAAAACTTGAATAATTAAAACAAAATATTTTTATTGCTTTTTTATATTAAAAATTGTACTTTTTATTAAAAAAAATTATGCATAATAAAAATGATATAAATTTTTTGTAAATTATGGGTTCAATCAATTATTAATAATTTTAATGACCTTTTTTTTAATTTTTTAATTTTCTGAGGTTTGAGTCTATAAATGAATCTTTAATTCTTAGTGATTTAGTTATATCAAAATCGATAGAGTTATTTTAATTAAAATTGAAAAATATTTCATTTTTTTATCGGGACTACATTTTAGTGTATATAATAAGAAAACTGACACCGGATCTTGCGAAAATGTTGAAATTTGAATATTCAGATGCAAATAATTCGAAAATTATAAGAGATAAATAATACAGTTTTTAAAAGAGTTTAAAAAAATATTGTTCGAAGTACCCTATTTCGAGCCTTTATAAATCCGCCCATTGAGCCCCAATGTAATTCAAACTACCAAAGTGATAATGCCATACTCCTTCACTATCATTGTGTTAAATTTCATACAAATCCATACAGCCGATCCAGAGTTATTCAAAAGAAACCTATTGTGCACCTCTCTCGTTAGCTACAAGATTGTCATAACTCAAGAAACTCAAATCTCGCTTTAATATAAGTCGAGCAAAGTAAAAATTCAGCTTTTTAACGTACAATACTTTGTAAGCGAACCATTTATATAACAAACAGGAATTCGACTTAAATACAATTATGTCAATTATATAATTTATTGACTATTGCTGGAATTAAAGTTTTATTCATGTTACATATCGTTTGTTGTGTATTTAACAGTACAATTTTCCTTTAATCTTATACAAAATGAATTTAATTTTAAGTTCACCGATTTTGTGAGAAATTTAAAAATTTAGTTATGACTTTTATGCATCAAACGAGCCATTTTTCGAAAACAAAATATTTTCGAAATTCATTGTAGAGTTCTTAATGCAGTTGTGCCATATTTCTTGTTTGCCATTATTTCTGCTCTTTGCTTATTTTTCCTATATTTTCCTTAACACCCTGAATAAACTCCTTTTCTATTTTTAAGATTAATTTAATATGAATTTTTTTCTTAACAAGATTGTATGCAAAATAGTTTTGCATTTGCGATAATAATGAATCTAAGTCATATGTAAATTTTTTGCAAAGATTCCAATTAATCCTAAATCTTTGCAAAATTAACCCTTTTTTTACAAGGAAGGAAAAAATTGATTATGCAAATTTTTGTGTTATTAAAAAAGTCACACCTTCAGGTAGTCAAAATTTGGCTTTAAAAGATCTGCGTTTAATAAATTATTTCCTTCCGTCAAAATGAAAACAAAATAAAACCGTTTTCTTTAAAATTTCTTATTTTACATTATTTAACCCCCTTCACCCCTTTTTTTGAAATTTGCTAAAACTTTAAATAAACATTAATAAAAATAAAAGACGGCGTAACATCAAAATATGCAAATCTCGAATTTTGCACACATTGTCTGTAATAGACAAACAATTTGCGTACGGCTGCTTGTTTTTTTATTTTTATTATCTCAAATATGGATATTTAAAGGTTAAGAAAATTTGCGCGCCAAAAATCTTTAAGAGATAATAAATTACAAACTTATGCATATTCAGAATAAAATTACAAAAAAGAGGTAAATTGTATTTGGTGATTTTGCAACCCCTTTTCTTGGGTTCTTAAATGTAACAATTTGATTGTTGTTGTTGTTGTTGTTCTTAAAGCAAAAGGTCAGCGGCCGTCAATGAAGAAGATTTGGCAAACTGTCTTAAAGATAATAAACACACACTTACACACAGATACGTACATACATATGCAAAAAAAAAACTATCCCTCATTACGCATGCACGCAAATTACCCCTTTCCGATAGCTTTTCAACTATTTTGAATACAATCAAACAAACACAAAGAAAATAATAGGATGACAGCCAAAAGGATATAAAAAAACGTTTGATGTCCTTTATCTGTTTTTATTGTGAATTTCATGTGCATCATCTTCCGTTTTTGCTGAATCTTAACAGCTGAGCAATATTTTCAATATTGTTTTTTGTTGCTGTTGTTGTTGCAAAAAAATCATTTCCTTCCAAAAAAAAGGGGTTTTCAATATTCGATAGATTTTGATTGCATGCAAAAAAATTTTAAATATCTTTTATTTATTTATTTTTTCGCGTATCCTTTTTCGTTGATCTTTATTAAAATTTGTTCATTTTGTAACGGTTGAGGAGAATCCTTTCACTTTCCATTAATTTACCTAAAGGGTCCAACTTTCCGTTTTTTTCGTTACATTTTTTTGCGAAATATTAACTGACTCTCACTCTCTCTCTCTCGCTTACACTTTGTCGGAACCTCCTGCCATGCAAAAATCCGCAATCGAAAAAAATTAAATTAACATAAATTCCTTTCATAAACACACATACACACACACCTATACGTATAAACCTATGTATGTGTGTGTATCTATGTTTCTACTAATGGTACCTTAATATGCAAATTAGTTGGCAAAAATTGTTAAATACGCGCCAAAATATAAAAAAAAAACAAGTAAAAGTGCTACATTAGGCAATGACGAATCTTTAATACCCTCCATCACAAATACGTTATGTTTTGTACATACACGCGCACACATACACTCACAGAATATAAAATATTTTAAAGTTTTCTTAAGTGTAACACGAAACACTTAATGAGTCATAAAATTAGTTATATTTTGGGATATAACTTTTTTCCTACTGAAGCGATTTTGATAACTTTTGGAACGGTAATGAAGTATATATAACTTAATTGATGGTATTGTTTGAATATTTTGATTTGTAATTAACAATTTTATGAAAGATTTTTGCTTGAACTTTGAGGTTACCTCAGACATCGGTCTATATCTATAAACATACTGAACCGATTTTACTGATTTTAAATAAGAAACTTCTCAGGACTATAACAAATACTCAGGCCAAATATTATGGCGCTCTGTGAATTATTGTGGATGTGAGTGTGCCAACAAAAGACAGATAGAAAGAGGAACGTACATATCTAAATCGGTTCACATTTTGATTTTATGCAAATATTTATATACATTATGGGGTCTGAGATAATTCTCACTTTGCGTTACACATGGAATGATAGAGTTAATATACCCTCTTTACCACTTGTAAAACCCTTTTTTTTGATGTTGTTGTTGTGTTGGTTTTTGTATTTATTTTGGCTGCCTGTTCTCTCTCCATGAAAATGAAACTGTATGTGCAAAATTTCTCTGTATGTGTGAGTTTCATAAATGGGTGAACTTTTTCCTGTCTGTTTGTAGTGTTTTTCAATTTAGGCCTCATTCCTGTTGGTGATTTGACATTTTTTAGGGAAGTTTTTTTTTATTTTCAATTTTTATTATTCAACTAAATATGCAAATTAGTTTGGTTTAACATTTATTATTGATGGATGTTCAATAATTTATCTCCTTTTTTTCCTTAACAAACTGTAGCGGGTTTTTACTTTTTTGTATTAAAATGTTTGAAATGAGTTTTTTTTTCGATTAAGTTTCATTTTCAGGATCACCTGGTTTAATTTTATTTATTTATAGCATTTTATTTGTTATATGTGTATGTGTTTAAATGTTTGTATGTTGCATTTGTATTTGAAAAAAATTTAATTAGATGCACGATTTTTTATTGTTAATTTTTTTGTTTTTCATAAAGAAACAAAAAGTGAACATTCATTATCGGTTTTGAAATTTACAACAAAATTATTTAATCAAATTAAATGATTTGGAAATTGAAAAAAAAACGGTTAAATTAGTTTTAAAGGGGTTTTTTTGAAGAATAATTTAAAATTTGGAAAAATGTTTAATAAAATTTTAGGAATTTAAAAAATTAATGAAAATAAATGTTTTTCTTAACATTTATTTTTTGAATTTAAAGAAATTTAAAATAATAAAATATTTTTTTAATTTTAAAAAATTCTAAAAATTAAAAAAAAATATTGTTTTTTAATATTGAAAAAGATTTAATATTTAAAATAAGGAAAATAATAAAAAATTTACTAGATCGTGTCTAGTGCAGGTAAAAATTTTAGCCAGGGTAAGAATTTCTTACACAAGTAGTTGATGACTTTAAAAAAGTTACACAGGGGTCGCAAAATGCTTTTTAGTTGTAAAAAAATGGTAACGTTTTTGTTAATTTTCAAATATTTTTATTTAGTAGAAAAAACGTCAAAACTGGAATCGGAAAAAGTACCATGATAATATATACATTTATATATAGAATGAGTCAAACATCTTATAACGACAGGATGAGTAATTGATTCGAAAAGTTGAATTTCTTAAACAAGTTTTTCCTTGATTGGAATTTTGGGTATTTTGGAATGAAAACATGGGAATCTTTTTATTGTCGTACATCATATTTAAACTTCTGATATTTTAACATTTGTTTAAGAACGGCAAAGATAAAATACGTTTATAGAAATATGCATCAGTGCAGCTCCTAGAAAATAAATATTATTTTATTCAAATTAATAAATCTTTTTGTTGGATTCACCATATAAAATAAAAATCTTGACAAATTTTTTTAAGGAATATTTAAGAGTAAAAAAATTCTAAATTTTTCCAGTTTGAACACTTGAACAACTTTAATATGATGAGAACTTGGACCCCTTCAAATCAATAAAAAATTATTGCAAAAATATTGTGGTAAAATTTCATTAAATTTAAAATGCGTTCAAAGCAACGGATTTAATTCCAAAAAAAGTCTCTTTGAACGTCCATTTATCTCACATTTAGTTTGCAAAAAAGTGAATTCCAATTTTTTTATTGCCGATTTTTTATTTCCACAAATTAACTCAAAATTATAATTTCTTTTAACAAATTATTATTAATTTAAGTTTAAATTAAAATGTTTTTATTTTTTTTTGCTTTTAGCTAAAACAAAAAAATAAATATTTATTAAATTTTATTCATAAATATTTAAATATTTATACGAAATATGTTCTACTCAATTGAATTAAGTCAAGAAATTACACAGTACATCACACAAATATTGAATGAAAAATATAAATAAAATAAATGAATTTTAAAGAAATAAATATTTAATATTTACTAAAAACGCTCCTTATTTAATTTATGTTTATTTAATAAATTTTATTTTCGCAGTTAAAAACAAAAACAAAAAAATTAAATTACAAACATAAAACTAAAAGGCAAAAAATCGTGAAGCGAAAATCTAAAAATGGTAAAAAATGGTCTGTGTTAACAAATAATAAATAATAATTTTTTATTAATAAATAAATAAATAATAAACAATACAAATACAACAACAACAACAATAAGACTTAAACAAAATAGTTAACTAAAAAATATTATGCAAATTTTTAAAAATAACACTGGAGAACAAAACTAAAGAAAAATCATGACTTTTTTATACTCTCCATCACTACAAATAGTAAATTTGTCATTTCGTTTATAACGTTAAGAAGGAAACATCTCACATAATGTATACATATTCTGGCAGCAAATTAAAATCTGAGTCGATTTAGCCATGTTCCGTCTTTTCGGCTGTTTGTCTGAATTAAGAAACAATTAAGAATGTTTCAATCGATCAAGCCTGAACGGTAATATGTACCAAATTTCATCAAGATATCTCAAAATTGCGAACTGGAGAGTGTTCACAACATTAACATGGACAGCCAGCCGGACGGATGAAAGGACATTAAATCTGAAAGTTATTGTGAGTCAAACGCATCCACCTAAACCACCCTAGAGTATGAATAGATATAAAATTAAAGGCGTTTATAGGAATATGCATCAGTGTATTTAAAAAATTTCTTTAAGCACCGCATACTCTTTGAAGCTTTTGATGCATTTAAAGAGTTATCGGCCAATATGGGAATAAACTAAAAAATCTCTAATACCGTTGTATATCGTTTAATTTTAACTTGTGTGTATATTTGTGTTGCCCAGTGTAAAGTATTTTTGTGTCCAAATAGTTTTAAGTTTAAGTTTGATTTAAAAAGTGCACTTTAAAAAACCAACAACAGCAACAATAACAAAAATTATGATTAATATTGATTTAAAATATTGTTGTTATTTGCAGAAGAAAAACACATTATTAGTGTCATCATTATTATTATTATTTTCTTGTTATTAACATTATCATCATAAATGTTTCCTAATCATCATTAATGAATAAACAAATATTCTCTTTTATTTCTCTTAATGTTTATTCTCTTTCAAACATAAATAAATAAATAATTATTTAAGAGTAAAATGCATATTAATTACAATTCATTCATACAACCAAACAAATGTTCAATCTAACTGTTATTTTGTTGTCTGAGGTGTTAAATATTAAAAATGCACAACAACAACAGCAACAACAACAACAAGAAAAAATATGTTAATTATAACTAAATTTGTCGTTTTTTTTTTAAATTCCCTCATTCATAAATTCATTAAATTTTATACAACAATTCATGAATGTTTGTATGTCTCAAAATACAAGGACAGATACAACAACAACAAAACAAAGAATACAAATAATGGTCATTTAAATAAAAATAAAAACAATAACAAAAAATAGAGAGTGTCAAAAAAAGGAAGAAGATTTCATTAAAAAGGCAAAAAGTTAAAAATAACAAAAATGTAAATGAAATTATGCAAAAAATGTTTAAGAGAGCGAGAAAGGGAAATTATCTTTAAAGAGAGTTTTAAACCATTTAACAGTAACTTGTTGTGAAAAATTATTATACACAAGAAATTAAGTAATTCATAGATAAAAACTACATTTTGAGATTTTTCAATATCGGTTCAGAGATTCTTTAAAATTGTTTCCAAAAATTGCAATTAAAAATATATAAATGTTGGTTTTAAACCAGGGTTTTGGAAAATAATTCTGTATCTCTTAAATCATTAGAGTTATCTCAAGAAAATTTCATATAGTTAAAGCTGAAGTGTTTTGTAGTTGATTTGCTTTATTTCAAGTTCTTTGCAAGTCAGAGGTTTATTGGGTGCTTATCCAAAGTTGGCCATCTTGAGTATTGTAGATTTAAAAAAACGATTTTTTAGAAAAATGTTTGTAACTTCCAAGGTGTCAGAGATATCTTAACAAAATTTCGTATAATTAGAGTAAAGGTTTTTTTAGAATTGAATTGTATTAGCTTTGATTCTAAGTATATCAGAGGGATTGTGGGTGCCCCTCTAAAGTTAACTATTTTATGTAATGTAGATTTTAAAAAATAATCCTTCGGAAATAATTCTCTAACTTTTGAATCAAAACAAAGTTGCATATGGGTAAAGCAGGAGTGTTTTGAAATCGATTTTCTGGAATTCAAGTTCTTTGTGGTTCTGACGGATAGTGGGTGCACCTCCTAAATTGGCATCTTTGGTATATACAACTTATCTCGGTAATATCACAACAAAATCTAACTTGATAGAGTAAAGGACAAATAATTTTTAAATATCTTTTAGAAGGATGGAAATTTTGGATATTTTTTGTGGAAAAGTGGGAATTTGTTGGCTTCTCTTATTTAGAAACATGATTGAGGTATTTTTCAGATGATTTACAGTTCCTGGTAGATCAGGGGGTCAGGTGATCACCCAAAGTTTGTAATTTTTTTGAAAAGTAAATTTTTTTAACATCCTTTATAGGGTAATTGATTTGTGATATTTCTGACATTTTTGGAGTTCTAAATTAAGGAAGTTAATACTGAAATTTCAAATTTATTTTTGATCGACTTAAATTCTATTAAAGTTTAAATATTGTCTACGAAATATTTTTTCCATTTGATTTGTACCCAAAAATCTTCAATTTTCACTTATATATCGATATCCGCACATGTTCAAAAATTAACTTTAAAATGTTGCCAGTTGTTATTTCGTTTGAGAGTTTTAGCAACTTTGTCCCTTTTTTTGTTTCCGAACTGTTTTTAAACTCATTAGCATTTATCTTTACATAGATTTGTATAAGTATGTGTGTACGTGTGAATGTATCTGTATATGTTTAAATTTCCATATATGCAAATTTTATATATATTTTTTTGTAAGAGTAAACAAATTTTCACACTCTTTTTTTTCTCATCTTCATTCTCTGTTCTGTTTCCTTATTTCCTCTTATTCAATTGTCTGTTAAATAACAGCAACAACAACAACAAAACTATCTCTTAATGCAACAAGTCCTTATTATTGATGTTGAAGAAAAAAAAACATAAATAAATAAAAAAATAAATATTTAAATTTTAGTTTTGAATATTTTTTGTTGCTGCTGCTGCTGTTGTTGTTGGTAATAAATGGCTGCTGCATTGGCGCGTGCGTATTTAGCATAATTTTATGCAGAATATACTTGAATTAATTTGTGTCTGTTTATAAAGTTGTTTTTTTTTTTGTTATTTACGGAAACAGGATTTTTGTTTTTATAATTATTATTTAAATATATTCTATTGACACACACACACACAGACATACTGACATACACACAGAGAGTATAAGAGTTATTTAAAAGAGTATAACAATAACATTAAAGCAAGTGCTTAAATTCAGTCTTTATCCGTTTAATATTCACTGACTCGAAAATTAATTTAAATAATTTTTGAATATCCTTTAGCGCCACAAGTGGTTAAAGATGATAGATAAAGGTTGTCACTTCGTTTGTCACTCCTAAATAGAATTATATGTCACTTAAAATTTTTATATTGTTGATCACTAATAAAACCTTAGTCAATTTGTGATGTTGTATTCAACGCCAAAAATCTATAGATATATTTTGATTCCCAAAATATTAATGCCCAGCGATAGTTATTTTATTGGGACTTAATTACCCAAAAACTTAGATCAAAATATTAGTTAATACAAGATTAAGGTGCCATTGATGTCGAAGGTTTTAAGTTGAAAAATATAATTTCTGAAAATTTGATCAGATGTGAATTATAACCATTTTCAAACTGTATGCCAATGGGATTCATATGATTTTTTTTACCAAAACATGGTCCAAAGGGTTTTCTTTATCTGCCTATATGCTTTAATATATGTTGGGTCCATTTTATTTAACACCTTTTAAATTCTAATGAAAATACTGTCAAAATTTACGTCTCTGCATTTCATTAAAATTTAAAGTTTAGAAGAACAGAACTTTGAAAGGACAAAAGATATTAGCGACTTTTTTAATTTATATATTTTATATATATTTGAACCACTTTCTTTAACACTTCGATTCGATTTCAATAACAGTAGTCCTAATTTTTTTAGTTTCTATTTTTCAAGTATCGTTGAATAGTACATTTGAGAGACAAAAGGAACTATTTATATTTTGCCACCAGAGAAAGCCTAAAGTGCCCTCTTCAATTCAATATATATTTTTGTATTTTTCGGACCCTTCTGTTTAACACTTTTTCAGTTTGAATGAAAGTAATCGACGAATTATCTTCATCTAGATTTTTAATAAAAAATTTAACTTATTTGAACAGAGTTTTAAAGGATCAAAAGGGATAAGAGATATTTTACTACCAAAAAGAGATATTTAATTCCATATATAATTTTATAATTTTTGGACCCGTCTGTTTAACATATTAAAATTTTAATAGGAGTAGTCCATAACTTTTATGTATTTCATCTTGTATTACAGTCAAAATTAAAGTTTAGTTGAATAGAACTTTAGAGAGTCACGAAGAGTTATCGTTATTTTTATTCCAAAAGAAGGTCAAAAGTGCACTCTTTAATTCCATATATACTTTTGTAGTGGGGCCCACTTGTTTAACACTTTTTCATTTTGAAAAAAAAGTAGTTCCAAAATTTATATTTTAATAAAATCTTGAAGTTTAGTTGAATAAAACTTTAGAGAGTCAAGAGGTATGAGAGATATTTTACTACCAGTAAAAATTTTAAGTATCCTTTTTAATTTTCTATATAACTTTTTATATATTGGACCTATACGTTTCACACTTTCTCAATTTTAATGAAAATAGTCCCAACAAATTTTTTACTTGAATAAAACTTTCGAGTGTGAAAGAGTTTAAAGAGATAATAGTATCAAAAGAAAGACGGATATATCTTTTTAACAAACACTTTTATACCAACTTGGACCCATCTGTAGAACACTTTTCCGATTTAAATGAAAATTCTCTCAGATTTTAAGAGTAAGTTTTTTTATAAAAAAAAACAATTTAACGTTTTTTCGAAAAATACTGGTGTCCCTGAGACCTGTAGAGTCAAATCTATTGGAACTGATTCCGAGAAACTCTCTTGAAATATTTAAAAAATACCAACACTAGACAGACAGAAAAGAGAGTATTTAAGTTCTGAGTCTATCGTATATAATTATTTTTTTGTTTTCATATCTCTCTCCCTCTCTCTCTCTCTTTCTCTCTTTAATTTATTAGATTTATGAATTATTTATTTAGAAAAAATAAAGGATTTGAAAATACTTAATGCAACAAAAATGAAATTGTTACACAAATTAAATATTTGACCCAGAAATTATTTGAAATAATTTCCATTTATTGCATTATGAATGCAATTTTGTCTTGTGTTTTTTGTTGTTTTCAAATTCATTTAAAATTCCATTTTATTGCAATTTTGTCATAAAATTGATTCTTTGCACTTTTATTTATTGTTCGGCAAACTTTAAAGTGTTTTGATGATTTGTAATTTCTTTGATCTGTTCCATATTCATTAGACATTTCTGGTCGCTTGTTGCGTGTTTATATGTTCCGACACTTTTTTTCCAGAGTTTAAATATTTAGTTCAGGAGTACAAGTTCAAATCGGAAATTTTTGCATTTTTGTTAGTTTAACCCTGTATAATTCTATTTTGCGTTTCGGTCTTTTTTTTGTTATTCTGAATATAAATTTGATTTAATTAGAATATTTGATTTCCTTTTTTTGTATTCTTTAAAAAAAATGTTTGAAAGAAAGAAATTTTCTAAAAAAAAGACGACAACGAGTAAAATTTAGATTGAAAGTTGTTAATTTTTAAATACATCATTTATTGATGTTGTAATAATATTGCTCTTAATTAAATCAACATTTTTATGATTAAAATAATATTGCAAAATGTTATTAACATTTCTCGAAATTTTATTAACAGTAATAATTATGTTAATAAATTCTCTTGCTAATAAAAAATTTATTGATTAAAATTATTAAAATTTTTTATACTAAATTAATTTAAAAAAATTTAATATTATTGAATGGAAAACATATTGAAACTTATGACATTAAAAACATAGTTAAAAATATGGGTAAATATGGACATGCTATATACTGAAACACAAAGGTTCTTTTATGAAATTCTTAAAATTTGAATTCTCATTATATATAAAATATTAATGATTATTGTCATATATTAAACAAAAATTAAAATTGTATTATTCCGTTCATTAAACAAATTCGATATCTGGATAAATTTTATTATTTTTAAAATGTTTTAAATTGTTATAAATAATAATGAATTACATCCGACGCCCTATACTTTTGTGGTCCCGTCGCCAAAAACACAATGTCGGCATATAAAATTCTAATAATAATTTTATTTATTTATTTTTTCAACTTTTCTATATTAAATTTTTTATCTTTTCTTGTTAATTTTTAGTGATAAATTGAATTTTTATAATAAAAATTTACTTTTAAGTAAAAAAGTAATTTTTTAGTTAATAATTTAGTTTTAATAAAAAATTGATTTTTTAGTAAAAAAATTATTTTAAGTTAAAAATAAAGTTTTAGTGAAAAACTAATTTTTTAGTGAAAAATAGATTTTTTGGGGAAAATTTTATTTTTTGGTGAAAAATTGATTTTTTAGTGAAAAATTGATTTTTTTAGTAAAAATTAATTTTTTAGTGAAAAATTTATTTTTTAGTGAAAAATTTATTTCTTAGTGTAAAATTTATTTTTTAGAGAAAAAATTATTTTTTAGTGAAAAATTGATTCTTTTTGTAAAAATTCATTTTTAGTGAAAAAATTATTTTTTAGTGAAAAATTTATTTTTTAGTGAAAAAATTATTTTTTAGTGAAAAATAGATTTTTTAGTGAAAAATAGATTTTTTAGTGAAAAATAGATTTTTTAGTGAAAAATAGATTTTTTAGTGAAAAATAGATTTTTTAGTGAAAAATAGATTTTTTAGAGGAAAATAGATTTTTAAGTGAAAAATAGATTTTTTAGTGAAAAATAGATTTTTTAGTGAAAAATGTATTTTTTAGTGAAAAATGTATTTTTAGTGAAAAATGTATTTTTTAGTGAAAAATGTATTTTTTAGTGAAAAATGTATTTTTTTAGTGAAAAATGTATTTTTTTAGTGAAAAATGTATTTTTTTAGTGAAAAATGTATTTTTAGTGAAAATTTGATTTTTTAATAAAATTTTACTTTTAAGTATAAAAATCTATCTTTTAGTTAAAAATAAATTTTTAGTGAAAAATTTATTTACTTTTTTTTGTGAAAAATTTATTTTTATTGAAAATTTGTTTTTAATGAAAAATTTATATTTTCAGTAAAAACTTGAATTTTTTGTAATAAATTTATATATTTCATTTGTGGAAAACTTATTTTTGAGTAAAATAGATTAAAAATTTTATATTCTCGTGAGTTTTTACAAATTTTTAAAGTAAAAAAATGGGACTTCCGATGAAATAAATAAAAATAAAAATAATGATTAAGAAGTACTTGGGAAATGTATTTCTGAAATAAGCCCACTAAGGCCTCAATCTGCGACTAATAAGTCGTTAGTGTTATAAAAATATTTAAAGTTTTTCATTTGTATTTTTTTGTGGTTAAATTTTTTTCAAAAATATTTCCAATTATCATAATTTTGAATTCATATAGTTTTTTTCTTAATTTATATACTTTTGAAAAAAATTGAACTCAAATACTTAATTTCCAATGTCAGAATATCGAACAAAAAGTTTCGAATAAAGTGAAATTAAAATTTGTCAAACTTGAAATTGATTGAAGAAATCAAACCAATTTTTCGAAATTGGGTTTCAAATAAATGAGAAATTTATTTATGACACTTGCGGATTTTTTTTTTGCCATTATAAATGACATTAAAATTTTTGGAAATTTAAAAACAGTAGTAAATCATCATTTTTTTAAATTGTTATTGTAATTACAATTTTATTATTTTCAAAATTATTGGCCGCTAATTCAAAGTTTCAATTTTTCTTTAATTTTGTATTCATATAATTTTTAGTGTTAATTTTGAAATCCCGATAAAAAATCTGAATGAGTTCTACTATATAGTCAACCGCCCTCAAGTCTAAAAAATAAATGTCCACTTTTGATATAGAAAATTTTTATTTTTTTAATCAAAAATCGCTTTTTTATTTTAATTGTAATATTGATTAAATTGTTTAATAACCTTAAACAATTTGGTAATAATTTTAATAATATATTCAATTGAAAATTTTTAAAAATCACTTAATTGAATTTAAATTCCATTAATTTTCCTAACAAAAAATTCGCGCAAAATTGCACGTTTAAAATATTTTTTACACTTAAAAAAATAAATTAAAAAACAGATTTATTTAATTAAAATAATATTAAACCATATTTAAAATAATAAACAAAAGTCTATTGAAAAACAAAAATTAAGCAAATTAATGAGAAAAATAAATAATTTAAATAATTTTTTGTTGTTTTTAAAGTGAACATAATTTTTGATGTTATTTAGCTGTCATTACAGCTGTCAAATGAAAACACTGAAAACACTTTAATACACTCTTATTTATTTTTTTTGGCTCTCTTTTCTTGATGAGTACTAGAAACCAACAACAACAACATCAACAACAATTTAATAAAGAAAATAAAGTAATGACAGCAACCTAAGTCAAGCGTAAGTGACACCACCCACTTTGGTATTAAACCCCGTGGCGGATTTTTCCATTTTGGGACTCTTTTATTGTTAATGAAATGAAACAAATGAAAGCAAAAGTTAATTTTTATAATTTTAAGAAAATTAATTTTATTTATTCTTTTTTTAAAAATAAATATTTTGAATATTTTTCTTTTGTTAATTTTTTCACGCGCTTTTTAAGGGAACAACAGACAGAGTCCAACTAACTGTGAAGTTTGGTTAAATAGAGTAACAAAGCCCAAAATATGTTTGTTTGTTGGATTGTTTGTAGATGTAGATGATGGTGATGATGATGATGATGGTTATAAATGAGCCAGAAATTGTGGAAGAATGAAAAAAAACACACTTCCTTCCAAAAAAGAAACCAGAAGAGTTGGCGGCATAAAAATGAGCATAATTTTAAAAAGTGGTTGTTAAAGCGGAGGAATAAGAATATTTAAAAAAATCCTTGGTTTACCACATTTTGTTTAAAACATTTAAAAATAAAATTCGTTAAATAAAAAGTTTCAAATTTGTTTCTAAATAATTTTTAGTCCTTTAGATTCCTTAAGATGTTCGAAATGTCAGTGACTGTTTATCCGTTAATATCGAGACAGTTGGAAAAATCGTAAGATATTTGTGGGATACAAAATAGAGAGAGGGTGTTTTATTTTAGAATATTTTTGTTTGTGGTTTTTTCGTCCAAAATAAACCCACAATCCCAATAACAAAAAAGCAAAATCAGCTTTAACTACAGTTTTGTTCTCTTTCTAGCACTCAAAAAAGGTAAACAGTAATTAAAAATGTCACTAGCAAAAATATAATTCCAACAACAAAAACTACAATATTAGAGCAGAAATCGGTTTATACAACAACAACAACAACAACAATGAATACTTTAACAATTGTTTAAATTGTAATAAATAGGCGTAACATTGGAATAGCCCGTATATTTGGCCAATATCTTCTCTATTAGAAATAATTGTTCTCTTTCTCTCTCTCTCTCTCTTTCTGTCCCTCACATCATACTCTTAAAATCTAAAATTTGTCTTAATGTTGGATAATACCATATTTCCGCATTATTCTATTTGGTCGTATGCCTCCAATACTCATACTTGGAACTTTGAAATGTAATCCCAAATTAAACTCTTGATTTTTGGCACATTACAACAATTGACAATGAAATTTACTCTTTTTCTACACGCAATACGCTCTCTCATTCTCAATAGACTCGCTTTCCAGTCAAGAAAGAAAACACAGGAGGAAAAGTGATAAAAAATCCAATATGAATTTTATACATCATTTCAAGCTGTTTCATTTTATCTTGTAGTTTTTCAATCACCATCTTTCTCTTTTACTCCAACGGGAAATTCAGGAGAAATATAGCTCCCTCTGTCACACACTCATCTAACAATAGAGCTTTGTTTTATTATCTCTCTCTCTTTCTAACATTCTCTTGATTTTTAGTTTATTCATTGGAACGTTTTACTTCTTCTTCCTCTTTGTGGTCGTCTTTTATAATCATCGGTTTGAGTTTACGTTCGTTTTTAAACGTGTGTGTGTGTTTGTTAGCCTAAGTGTGTATGTGTGCTGGTTGTTGTTGTACGGTGTAAAAGTGCCGTTGAAAATATCGTAATGCGTGTAGAGAATATATGGTGGTTGTACTGCTGTTTTTGTGTGTGTGCTTGTGTGTGTTTGTGTAAAATTGTAGTTGTATTCTTATTGTGAATGTGTATTGTGTTTAACGTTTCTATGGGTTTTGAAAATCACATTGTAATTGTATGTGAGTTTAGTGTGTAGAGTGTAGTAGTTTCTTGCCTTGTGCTTGCTCTCTGTACCTTCGTTTGACGATGCATGACGTTAGTTCACTTCGATAGCTCTACGAGTTTACACGTGAATTTATTAAAGACTCCGCAGAAAAACAACTCACACAAGATTTAACCAAAAAAAGTAAAAATTCATATTAAAAAAAATTATTCTTTCAAGTTTTCAAAATAAGAAAGATAAAAAAAAAATCAGCATAAAAAATAAATATTCAAAGTTGTTTCGTAAATATAAACAAAAAATTAATTTAAACAAACATTTCGAAACTAGATCTTGAGCATAAAACTCCTACAATTTTTTTAACAAAAAATCGCAAAGAAATATAATTAAAAAAATCGGGGTTTAAACGCGAGTGTTGTTTAAATCAAAAATCCAATAAACAAAAATTAAAAACAAAAAAAATTAAATCATTGAAAAATAACCAAAAAATTGTTTAACACAAAAAATTAATTAAAAAAATCCATAAATTTGTTAAAACAATTAAAAAAAAAATATTATTAAAAAATAATTCAAAATAAATGAGAAAATTACAAAAGAATCAAATTTTTCCAATTGAAACATGTTCAGTGTTTAACAAAGAAAATTCCACAAAAAATAAATTTGATATCTTAATTTAAAACGCTGCTACACCTGCCACTTAGTGAAATATCATCACGAAAAACTGCCTATCAAATTAATTAAAAAAATATTAAGCCGTCGGTTTTTTTATTGCCAAAAAAAATCTCATCGCTATAAATCGTCTTATCCAAAGCCTTTAGCCAACTTGTTGCTTTTTTGGCAAAAGTTTTAATTTGTTAAAAAGACCACGTTCCCTTTAATCTAGTTGAGCTTTGCTTTTTTCGAAAAAGCCGCTCAACCTTTTGCTGGATAATAATTCTCGTTTGATTTCGTTACGACGCAAGACTTCAAGACGGTTGCCTCACGGTTTGAGTGGAATGAGCATAGGGACCCTGGTCTTTCATTCGATAGATCGGTTTTCAAAGTCGTTAAACTGAGCCCCAACTTGGAGCCCTACCCCGCCAGCGTGGAGGGCCTGAACAGCCCTAGAGCGGTGGGGATGGCCGCCACCTCATACATGACACCGTCCAGCGGTGATCTCGATATGGCTCTTGGAGGCGGTTACCACACATCATCACCGCGTTCGGCCACCGATGCCGGTGAAATGAAATATATGCAACACCATCATCATCATCATGCTGCCGCCGCGGCAGCTGCCGCTCATCATCAACTACCCTCATCACCCAGTCCCAGTACAATTGGGGCAGGTGGTGGTGGTGGCGGCGGTTCTGGTTCTGGTGTCTCGGCCAGCCTTAGTTCGGTTACACCTACTGGTGGTTTAAGCTCAAATCCTTGGACTTCATTACCTCCCACAGATCCCTGGGCCCTTCAGTCGCATCACTCTCATCATCATCCCGCCGATGTAAAGCAAGAAATGTCACATCTTTCACAACAACACAGAGTACAACAGGGCATGGCCTCGCCTCATGCCTGGCATGCACCAGTTCATGCTGCTGCTCATTATGCTCCCACAGGCGGTTCACCACTACAATACCATCATGCCATGAACGGTATGTTACATCCTGCTCACCCAGCCCACCATCAAAGTGTGGCTCCTCTTCACCATGCCTTAAGAGGTGAGTCGCCCTCGCTACCCATTCATCCCCATCACATGCACGGTGATCGTGATGTCAGTGGAGGCGAAGAAGATACTCCCACCTCCGATGACTTAGAGGCTTTTGCCAAACAATTCAAACAGCGCAGAATAAAATTGGGCTTCACCCAAGCAGATGTGGGCCTAGCGTTGGGCACCCTGTATGGCAATGTATTCTCCCAAACGACCATTTGCCGATTCGAGGCTTTACAACTGAGCTTTAAGAACATGTGTAAACTGAAACCTTTGCTACAAAAATGGTTGGAAGAAGCCGACTCAACGACAGGTTCACCTACTAGCATTGATAAGATCGCTGCTCAAGGTAGAAAACGCAAGAAGCGCACAAGCATAGAGGTTAGTGTTAAAGGAGCTCTGGAACAACATTTCCACAAACAGCCAAAGCCATCTGCCCAAGAAATTTCATCATTGGCCGACAGTTTACAGTTAGAGAAGGAAGTGGTGCGAGTGTGGTTCTGTAATAGAAGACAAAAAGAGAAACGCATGACTCCTCCCAATACCATGGGTGGTGATATGATGGATGGTATGCCTCCTGGTCATATGCATGCTCATGGCGGTTATCATCCCCATCATGATATGCACGGCAGTCCGATGGGCACACACTCACACAGCCACAGTCCGCCTATGTTAAGTCCACAAAATATGCAATCGGCTGCGGGTCATCAATTGACGGCTCACTAGCAATCAGAAATCCAGGAGTCGAACTCAGCAGCAGCTGCGTCCACTCCTGCCTCCCTACATCAGCAACAACAACAGCAGCAGCAACATCAACATAACCAACACCAACAGCAACAGCAACAACAACACGGTCCAAATACACCTTCCTCATCGGCGGGTTCGTCGGCCACCATGACCACGAATGTGATGTCACCTCAAAGTCCGCTAGGATCAACAAATGCAAATAATAACAACAACAATAATAACAATGATAATGAGCATTTAACACAGGTGAAACAACAACAACAGCAACAACAAGCCTCCTCCATAGCAGCCGCTGCAGCAGCTGCCATGTACATAGATCCCATGCGTTATCATAATGCGGCCGCTCATCATCATCACCACCAGCATCCTCACTTAAATCCCGCCCATCATCCGCATCTGTTCCATACCAGTGATCAGGCCTTGCAACACACCTCCAGTCAACACCACCACCTACAGCAGCCACAAGCTTCACCGGGTGGCAATAGTACGAGCGGAGTTCTACAAGCTTCCTCTTCGGCAGCTTCACCCTCCTCGGTTTCTTCGGCTTTGGGTGTAAGCGGAGCCAGTGGTATGCATCATTTGAATTTAAATCCCCATTCGTTGCATCAACATCATCACCAACAGCAGCATCATCATCACCACCAACAGCAACAACAACAATTGCATGCCCGCCGTCTATTCGAATGGAGTTTGCAATTCGGTGCTGCCGCCGCTCCCGGAGCAGTAAGACATTTTAATACGTTTGGCGGTTCGGGTGAATAGCATACGTCAGCGGCTGCCGCCGCAGCAGCCTCAGCCGCATGGTTTGGTTATGAATCGTCTTAAATACAGAAATGAAAAAGACTTTCGCTATAGAAAATGTTATAGAAGTTAGAGAGAACAAAAGTCTTTTTGGATAGAGAATTAGGACTTTAGGAAAGTTTTTTCTTTTTTTTTGTTTTAAGAAATATTTTCCCCGAGTTTTTTTGAATGCAAATGGAAACTGATGATGAAGATGAAAAGTTTGTGTGGCATTTCTTCTTTCTGTTCTGTGTTTTTTTTCGTGGAAATGAATTGAGAAATGTTAAACTCTAACAGCCGGCTGCTGTTAGCAGCAGGTGAGGAACATTAAGGACAGGAGCGAGCTAAACCAGTGCATTAGTCTGTGTTAAAGAGAATAAAGAAATCTACGGAAAGTGAATTTTATGAAATTCTTAAAGAACTCATTTATTATTCTTATAATTTTTTTAATAAATTGAAAAAAAAAAGTTTTTAAAAAACTTTTTTTTTGGAATTTAGAAGAAAAAAGGCAATTCAAATCAAACGAGTTACAAAGTGATGTTTTATAAACAATTTTAAATTAAATTAAATTAAATTAAAATACTTTTTTTGTCTTAAATATAATTTTATTTTAATTTTTTAATATTAATTTCTGATTTGGTTAAATAAAAACAAAATACAATTAAATTTTAAGTTAAGTTAAAGAAAACAAGAGAAAAAATTTAAATAATTAATAAAAAAAAAAATTAAGAAAAAGTGTTGGAAAAGTGGAAAAAAGTGTTGAAAAGTGCTAAAAAATTTTGAAAATTTTGAAACTAAATAAAAACTGCAGCCGCTGCTAAAAAAGCGTTAAAGGTAAATTTTTGTGAAAAAGTTTTTCATAATTTTATAACAAAAATCCAACCACAAAATAAAACCAAACACTTTTTAACACTTTTTTTCTATTTTCTTAAAAAAAAAAACTTTTTAATTAAAATTTTATTTAATTTTTTTCTGTTAAAAAAGGAAAACTTAATGTAAATCTATAAATCCTTTACACACCTCCCCTCCTTTTTCCTCTTCCACCAAACCCCTTTTTTTGTAAATAGTTAAGTCATTAGTCTGTAAACATTTTTATCTTAATAATTTTTTTTTTAAATATATTACAACAAAAACAAAAAATAATATTTAAACACTTAAGAAAAATAAATATAAATAAAATAAAATAAAATAAAAAATAAATAATTGAATAAATGAATGAATGAAAAGAAGAAGAGAGAAATCACTAAAAAAGATCTTAAGTTATTTTAGTCAAAAAAAAGAATAATAAAACAAGTAAGAATTCTATA
This sequence comes from Cochliomyia hominivorax, assembly GCA_004302925.2. NCBI lineage: Eukaryota > Metazoa > Arthropoda > Insecta > Diptera > Calliphoridae > Cochliomyia > Cochliomyia hominivorax. The sequence continues at coordinate 6,766,939 of PYHX02000413.1, forward strand.
TTGGGCAATGCCGAATCTTAAATACCCTCCACCACAAATACAAGTGAAGTAAATACCTTATGTTTCGTACATACACACACTCACAAATGTATACACGGAGCATTGAATTTGTCATAAAATTAGTTAAATTTTTGGCTTTAACTTTTATACTACTTAAGCGATTTGATATTTTTTTGGAAATGGTAATTGAATATTATGGCAAAATTTCATATATAAATATCTTTTAATACGCTAAACCGATATAACAAATAATTAGACCAAATTTCATTGAGCTCTGTCAATTATTGCGGATGAGAGCATGAAAACAAAAGGCAGACGAACCGACGGACAGACAGACGGACATAGCTAAATCGTTACAGATTGTGATTTGATGCAAGAATATATATATTATGGGGTCTGAGATAATTTCTTCTTAGCGTTACACAAGGAATGACAAAATGTATAACCACTTGTGTGTTGGTGAAGGGTATTAAAAGAAAATAAATAAAGTTAGGTTAAAAAAACTTAAAAAAAATTAAATAAATTAAAAATAAATATTTAACAAATTTAAAACCCAACAACAAACAAAACAGATTTATACGCCTCCTAAATCATAAAGAAAAAAATCCACAAAAACAAAAAAAAAAAAATTAGTTAAAATTTAACAAAATTTTTCTTTAGTCTGTAAGTTGTGTATAAAAAAAGAATAAAAATATAAAAAAGTTAAACTTAATTTAAATTTTGTATAAAAATCCATTAAAAAAATTATAAAACTTAATTTTTTTATTTTATTTCATAATGAAAATAATTTCCTTTTTAATTTGTTTTTGTCCTTAAGAAAACTGTGAGTGTAATATTTTTCTTTTATTCAGTTTTATATAAATATTTTTTTTTAATTTTTTAAATTAATTTTTTGCTAACTTTGTATAAATAAAAAAAATCATTTAGTTTTATTTTTTTATTTTATTATTTTATAAATAATTTTCTCAATTAAAAAAATTCCTATAAAAAATAAAAAAAAAATATCTATAATTGTGAAAAAAAACAAATTTTTAAGTGTTGAACATTTGTAAGAAAATTTAAAATAATAAAAAAATAAAAAAATAATATTATAATATTATTAATAAAAAATTATTAAGGGCTAAAGAAAACAACAACAATTATTATTAAAAAAATTGTTTGCAAAAAATTAAAAAAAAACATTCCTTCAATAAAATTGTAAAATATTTAATAAAATGAAAAATTAAAAAAACTTTAATTATAAAATTAAATGAAATAAAAAATAAGAAAAAGAAAAAAAACAAGTCATCGGTTCTTACCACCACCATTCTATACAAAAACAAAAAATTAAAAAAATACAAAAAAAAAAAAAACAAAATAAATATTATTAAAAAATTTTAAACAAAACATCTTTTTATTTAAACCACCGACGGGGAAAATAATGGAAATCAAGAAAAAAATTAGTGGTGATTATGTTTTCAAAAAAAAATCTGGCAGCACTTTATTAGCTTTTTCAATTTTTGTTCGAAATAAAATATTATAAAATTTCAGTTAAAAGATAAAAAATAAATAAAATTTTTAACTTGATTTGACTCAGTTCGGTCCTTGATCAATCTATGTTGTTTACACTACACCAAAAAATCAGATATAACTAAAATTCTCTACTACGTAACAGACAGCACAAATTTTAGATCCACAATTAATTCAACATTGCTTCAATTTTAAATCAATATGATTTCATATTGATTAGTATTGGTTTAATAGAAGATTGTCATTGTTAATTTTTATGTTCCATACCTACACACAGAAAAAACATAAAACAAAATCAACGTTGAACATTGTTGATTTAAAATTGAATTAATTTTTTCAATATGGTTTTAATATAAAGTTATACAAGTAGTAAAATTTCTAAAATATTCTCATGGAATTGTGTTTACTATGAAACAATGTTAAATTAACATTTTTATCTATGAAGCAAAATAATAATTGAAAAAAAGTCTTATAAGATCAGAATTTTCAAAAAATTGGAAAAAAACACTAATAATATCAATAAATTTAATTTATTTCAGTTTTGTTTTTCTTCAATAATGTAAAAAGTTAATTTAACATTATTTTAATTTTAAATCAATTAAAATTCATTTTAATTTAACATTGATTTAGTGCTCTAAGATTTTTTACATTCTATACCTGAGTTGTTACACAAAAATACTTCAAAAAATTCAGTATTTTAGCAATAACAGCAGTTTTTAAAATCTTAGATCCACAATTTAACCCTCATAACCTCTATCTTCAAAATTTTGGAAAATAAATAATATTCAAATGAAGTAAAACAAATATTTATTAAGATCAACATCATTTGGCGTACGAAAAGTTCTAGTGCTCTTTTACTTATCAGTCAGTTAAATTTCTTGCAAATCCAATCAGTTTCAAAATAAAATGATTCTGGGCATTATAAGTCATTTTGACTTCTTTCTGTATATTTACCAATCAATGTAGTACATAGAATATGTTGTTGAGGTATGTTTTTTACTTAATTATGAATATAAAAATATTAAAATATAAATAAATAAATAAATAAATAAATAAATAAATAAATAAATAAATAAAGAAATATACTATTTTCGGCACATTATACAGTTGAAAAATATAGTCATTTTGACTGCTTGACTCCTTTATTTTGTTGAATTGATACACAGTGTGTCCTAATCGATTTGTTTTCGAATATAACTCTATAACTTTTGTGATATTTAAATGAAATTTCACTTGGTTAGAGGTGAAGTATTTTGGAGTTTATCGGAGGAGTTCAAAAGATCGGGCGCGTATTCAGTGGCCCTCAAAAGTTGACCCTCTTGGGTTTGTGTTTTTTTAATCTAAATAAATTCTAAATTTATTCTTATTCTTGTCTTTTAGGTTTTATTTTTATGGTTTTTGATTTCCCATATAATTTAAAAAATATAACCTCAATGACTATAATTATTTAAAAAAATATATATATACGCAATAATCAATTAATAAAATTATTATATAATTTCGTTAAGTTAAATAATAACTTCATTGTAAAAATGAATTGAAAATGCCGTCGTTTTTTACAAAAAGGGTTTTAACTATTAAACTGATTACGAGGCAAATGCTTCTTTCGGATGATTAATTGAAATTTTTGACCGTTACCAAGTATTACATAATTTGCAGGAAATTAATCCAACAGTTTGATGAAAACTTTTGCAAACGTTTCTGAAATCTTTAAATTAAAGTTCATACTTTTTTGTCACATTTAATAAAGTGTTAATTGTCATTATTCCAATAATACAAATTAAAACAGAAACTTATTACCCAGTAATGAATGTATCAAATAATTATTTGTAATTAATAAATCTAAAAAAATATATTTATTTATTTAATAAAATTAATTTTTCAATATTCAAAAAAAAAAATCACTTAAACTTCCTAAAATTTTGTATCCAGAAATAATTTTCAAAATTTAATTTAATTTGAATTTTTTTGAAAAGTACAAAATCACAAACATGATTTGAACTTGTGTTCAAAATTATGACATTAATTGGTGATAAAATAAGTTAACATGATTTGTCGTAATTTCAATGTAAAGTTGCATCATCTTAAAAATAAGAAATTATTTCAAAAATAATATTTTTTTCATTAAATTTTGCATTGTTATCAATTAAATATTTTATTTTACAAATAAAAAGGAGCGAATCGAAATGCAAACAAAAAAATTATTAATAATTTTTAATATAAATTATTGTATTTATACGGTAATTAATGATTTAATTGAACCAGTTTTAATGCTTTAATGACAATTAACTTATTAAATTAAACAGAAAAGAGACAAAAATTAAGAATAAAAATTAAGAAACAAGAAAGAATTCTTTATTCGGCTATGCCGATTCTTCAATACCCTCCACCATAAATGCTTCTGAAGTAAATACGTTATGTTTTGTACATATACACTCACACGTTTGTGAGTGACGTGTAAAATATATAAACGTATTTTTAATAACAGAGGATCACTAAATGATTCATAATATTAGTTATATTTTTGGATATATTTTTATATTATCTGAACCGATTATGATAATTTTTGGAATAGTGAAGAAGTACTTATAGCTTATTATGAAAAAATGTCATTCTAATTTGTCGATTTGTAATTGATTATTTTTCGAAAGAATTACGTTTGAACTTAGAGGTTGCATCAGATATCGGTCTACAACTTTTGAAATACTGAATCGATTTTGCTGGTTGTAAATAAAAAACACTTCTAAGGACGATAGCAAATACTTCCCCGTGCTCTCTTAATTATTGGGGATGAGAGCGTGCCAACAATAGACAGGCAGACGCACGGGCGGACATAGCTTTATTTTTATGCATTATGGGGTCTGAGATGCTTTCTTCTTAGAGTTACCCACGGAATGACAAAGTTAATATACCCTCTTCACCACTTGTAATGGTGGAGGGTATAAAATTAAAAAAAAAAAAAAAAAAAACAAGTCAAACTGAATTATTTGTTTGTTTTGAAATTAATTTTTTTATTATTGATTTTTTTTCAATTTAATTTAAATTATGAAAAAAACGTAAACAAATTAATTTTGAATTAATTTAAAAAAATAAGATCATAAAATTAAAAAAAATGTCAAGACATTAAAAAGCATTAAAAATTAATTTATATTTTTGGGCAAATTATTATTTTAATAAATAATTAATTTTTTCAATAATTTTTTTTAAATACTTTCTTCAATTCAACATAACCTTTAAATATCTATTTCTATTTTAAATGGGAAATAATGGAATTCCCTAAACATTTTTGCTTCATATGTTAATCATTTAATTTTTACGATTTTTGGGAATTTTATTTCTGGTTTAAAGTAAAATAACACTTTTTTTCGTTGCTTTTGTAGTCAAGGAACCAAAATATGTTTGTAAAATGACCGAACATTTGACTTTGATTGATTGCAAGTCAAAGAGTTTTAGAAAAGATGTTAAAATAAGTTTTACACCGTTTCCTTTCATGCCATTTTCACTTCACATTCCAGAGTTCACCGATAAAACTACATTTTCAGTTATTAACATATCGGAACTGATAATATATTAAAATGAATTTAAAAGTCCATATAGTTTACGCTTTTTAAAAGTTTTTTTTTTTTTTTTTTAAATCTGGCAGTTATATTTATTTGAAGCTGGATGTCTCGAATATTATTAATTTGTTAGTTCTATTTCTAGGAAGCTCTAACCCTGTCCCTAGACCAATTAGAAACCTGATCTTCACCTACTATATTGCTGAATACTTTAGCAATAAATATGTTAAAATTCATTAAAATTTATTTAAATTTTAAAAAATCATGCAGGATTTTATCTCCAAATGTTACGTTATTTATCATAGCAATATATGGAAAACCTAAATATTTTTCTCGAGGGGTCCACGTTTCATTTAATTTATAAAATATTTTGCAAGGTATTTTTAAAAGTATTTTATATCGTTGGAAAGGTAATTACTTTAAGATTAATACTATATATAATATTACTTATAGGTTTTGATACATTATTAGAAATAAATTTATTTTTTAATTTTTTTCCAAAAAACCTAAAATTTTCAATTTTCGTTGTAATTTTTTGAACATTTTTATAAAGTTTGTCCTTAAATAAAATCTATATGAATTAAGCTTTTATCATGAGATGTTTGCGCAATATAGGTGAAATATAGGATCATAATTAGATTCCCCAATATTTTTTCCCTAATCCCCAAATAATTAAAAAAATCTCGTTTTAAAATTTGACTTTAGTCCATTGTGGCAGCATGTAAAAAATACCGTAAATCTAATTGAAAATCAAAAACATTAAAGTTAAATATTATTCGCAAGTAAATCTTATAAAAGGTATTTTATTAAAAAATTAACGAGGGTCGGTGTAATTAACCTTCTTCTCATTTACACTCTTTTATAGATTTTAATATAATTCTTGCTGGAAACGGTGTTTTAAATTTCTATTTAACCCTTTAAATATTTAACTTTGCTGACAACTCAATTTCTCGGCACATGATTAAATGATTATGATAAAAATTCTTCAAAATTTCTTTATAATTTTAAACACATTTTAATTGAAAACATATTTTTTCAAAATTTTTATTCTTTTTCCTTTAGAAAAAAAGGAGAATAAAGAGAGAAAAACAACATGAAACACGTTAAAGTATTTAAAACTTTAATTTTAGGTGACACGTTTTTGTTACTTTTTTCTTTTTTCTTCGTCCCTCACATATTTTGGAATGGGTGGGTGTGAGAAAGGGAAAAAAAGGGAAAATGTAGAAAAATGGAAAAACTAAATTCCCTAAAGGTCTGTTAATGACTGCGTTGTTATATTATAGTGTTTGAGTGTATGTTGTAATGTAGTTATTGTAGTTGTTGTTTTAACACAAATTATATATTTAAGTAAAAACAAAATGAAACTATGCTTTTGTTGTTGTTGTTCTATAGAATTTTTAATAATATGTTTCAGTTGTTAGTTTGAACGAAAAAAAAATTAAAAATTAAAAAAAAGAATAAAATAAAAGTCTCATAAATAACGCGTTTTATTTTATATAACTTTTATTTTGTTGTTAATTTCAAAATCGGAAAAAAAACTAACCACCCGCTAGAACGCCATTTTGGTGTTTTTGTTCTTTTGTTTGGTTGTTCAAGTACGTCTCCAGTAATGTTTGTTTGTTGTAACAGCAAAAAAAAAAAGCTAACACCAACAACAGTAACAATAGTTATAACAACAACGTCAACAATGATGGCCACATTGTTATTACTATGACTACAACAACAACAACAGCAATACCAACAACCAAAGCAAAACCATTCAATACCACTACATTCCATTTGGATACGATACGATTCAAGTTGTTAAAACCAACCAAAACCTAAAAAGTTCCATACTCTCATACACAACACATTCATTCCTCTTCTTCGCTTTTACAACAATGGCTTTTATTTTGTTAAGAGACAATAGATACAGATACAGATACAGATACAGATACATTCATAGTTATGAACAACAAAAATATTTTGTATCTAAAGATATATATTTCTCACATACTGAGTTATTTTTCTCTCGCTCATGTTTTCAAATATCTATAAAGATTTTGGCACATTTTGAAAGTTATAGTCAGTGGAGAAATCTGTCATTTAGTCAATTTAACTAAAATTCTTAAAGATACATTTCACTTAAAGTTTTGTTTTTTTTTATCGGAAAATGATTTCATCAATATAAATATTTATATTTTCAAATAAAAAAGTACACCTGACTATCTGTTTTAAAGGTACTGTGCAACACTGTGATCCACGATTCGTTTTCACGACTCACAAAACGATTATTAGGGTTCTCTGCTAATATTAGCCGCAGATTATAGCGATCAAAATCACAGTTTTTATTTAAACAAACTGATTGATAAAAGTCATACTAACTATGTCATTTCATTTGTAACACTTAGAAGGACTCATAAGTATATAATCGAAATCTGGCTCAATTTCTTCATCGGGATGTCTGTCTTACTTTCTGTTTGCATGATATCTTCTTTGTAATATCCGAAGCAAATCGCTATTTATCATCAGCGAACTCCATGTATCATGTAACACTAAAAAAGAATCATCTAATATGTCGTAAGTATATATTCGAAATCTAATTCGATTTACTTATGTTCGGGATACGGTATGTCTGTCTTACAATCTATTTATGTCACGATAAAGTCATAATATAAATTTTTATTCATCACTGAGTTCAAAACCGTTTTAGTAAAAAAAGTTATGGACAAAACAAGAGTGTCAAAGGGCTTGACAAATTATGGATCTTCCCTCGTAGAATCTAATTTTTTAATTTGTATAAAATATACTTATTTAAAATATCTTCTTCTTACTCACATATCGTAGTTCTTTTTGTTTCCTATGAAAAAATTGGAAACATTACTGTGATCGCATTAAGAAGAACTTTCATAGTCATTGAGAATTACACGGCAAGAATTTTCTTTTCGAAAATGTGGTAACGTTCAAACAAGCCATATGAATTGACCTTTGACATCAAGATAATGATTTTAAATAATTAATTAGAGATCAGTTATTTCGATTACTTATTAAAGGGTTTGATGAGAACAATCAATAAGAAACTGTCAGAATATTTGACCAGAGTCCACAATAGCCTAGACCTTACCCTTCTTACTTTCATTTGTTTTGATCGATGCAGAATACCATAACTGAAAGATGCTTCTTTTCAAAATTGGGTGCCAGAAATTTATTTGATTTATTCAATATATAAAATTTGAATCAGTTCTTTCGGTGTTACTGACTTTGTTTTAGGTTCTGATTTTATAAATACTTCTTTTCATTTGAGGAATTTTGTCATACAAATTGTTCTAGTTTTCAAAAATTTTATAAGGAACTGTTAATGTATCTGTAACTGACCAGATTTCATTTGCTAAATCGGTTAATGATTGAAAATAATGTTTGATTATTTTTTTATTGAAATAGAAACGATTTCCTAAAGTCATGATCATATAGAAATATCAACTAATATAACATATTTTTCTCTCAATATTTCAATATTTCATTTCATCGATACAATTTCCCTTTTTAAGGTGATTTTTTCATTATCTTTTCATTTCACTAACATGGCGGGCAAAGTGAAAAACTTTTTTTCTTTAGTGTTGAACTGTTTTTTTAATTTTAAGAAAAAAAACTTTTATTTCTAGCCAGTCATTTTGGTATTGCTTTGGGGGTCTGGTCCCACGGGTAATTATTGACACGGTTGTATGCACGCAGAAAAACACGCAAACTCTCTACAGCGAATATTAAAGTGTATGAGTGCCAGTTGGATGAATAGATGATGGACTGACGAATGAATATCATCATCAGAGGGAAAAACATAAATTGATAAAAATGGGGAAAAAAATACAAAAAATACAGACATTTTAATGTTCATAATTTTTTTTAAACTAAATTTAAGGATTTTTTTTATTTAACAAAAAAATATATTTTAATTAACAAGAAAAAATGTTATAGTTGGTGTAATACCCTACACCACATTGTTGATGGTGGATAAATGACACCTACGAAAATTTTATGAACCACCCTCGTATAATTTGCCTCTGTGGTTTATGATCAATTGAGCAGTACATTATTATGATGCTAACATTAATGATTTTTTTGGGTGTTTCATCGGAGCTAGAAGAAATGATTAATAGACCCTCGAATATATAGTACTGAAGTGGGTTATGATCTCAAACCCCCATTCCGGGAGGGCATTTACATGGTAACTACCTGAAATATTGGCCGAATGACAGCCATGTTAGAGAATTTAATTTTTAATATGCTTCGTCCTGGATCCAGAAATAACACGTATTTAATTTTATCAAGTGTTCACAACGTTTTTATGGACAACCAGTTGCTCAGACAGACAGACGAACGGACGGACATCGTTTTATCGACTATCTGAAAGTGATTCTGGGTCAAAGGGTATACTTAAAAAAGGGTGTTCCAGCATTTTTTCTGTATGTTACAAACATCTCCACAAACGCATAATACCTCAACCAGCTAAGGTGGTGTAGGGTATAAAAAATTAGTTAATTTAAAATAATTATTTTTTAATTTAAATTTAAATACATTTAAATTTAGTAAATATAAATTAATAACATTTTTGAAGAAATAAAAATCAGATAATTTTTGTAATGAAAAAAGTTTGTGAAGACTACTAAATTTGTCATTCAGTGTGTAACGCTTAAGAAGGAATCAACAAATTATCTGTCTGTTGTTGGCACGCTCACATCCACAATAAATGACGGAGCTCACTAAAATTTGAACTGAGTATTTTTTATAATCCTGAGAAGTTTCCAAATTAAAACCAGCAAAATCGGTTAAGTATATTAAAAGATATAGACAGATATCTGAGGCAACTTCTAAGTTAAAGCAAAAATCCTTCGTAAAATTGTTAATTATAAATCGACAAATTAGAATGAATTGGACGTCATTACCCCGTTCCGAAAAATTATCAAAATCGGTTCAGTTTAAAAAAAATATAGCCAAAAGTATAACTAATTTTATGATTAACTAAGTGTTCCGTGTTATATTTAAGAAAAGCTTTTGCACTTCACACCCATTTAGGGTGGAGGATATTGAAAATCTCACTTGTTTCAAATTGAAAATTTCGACAAGAAATCAATATCCATTACGATCAATAAAATGATCAATTTATTACATGATTTTTTTTGTTTTGTTTTCATTTTCAATTCAATTGAAAAGTGAGGAAAATAAAACTCAATCAGTGTTTAGCACGTGATAACGTGCGCGCATGCGCCATAAAGATCTTTAATAGAGATCAAATAAATGTTAATAAGGATAAGTATATAATTTTTGTTGTTGTTGTTATATTTTATATGAATATTTATCATAAATTACAATAAAAACACTTGAAAAAAAATTAAGACAAAATAACAAAATTTAATAAAGTTATAAGAGAAAATAATGTTAATTTAATGAAGTGTTAAAAATATTTAACATTTAAATTTGTAGCGTTTTATTAGGGACTCAAATGCTATTTAAAATAATATTATTATTCAAATTAAAACAATTATAAAGTTATTAACTTTAAAAAAAATGTAGTTTTTTTTCTGTTAATTTAAATATATTTATTTTAATACATTTACTAAGTATTTTAGTTAATTTCCAATAAATGTCAAATAGTTTCACATAAAAAATCGTTATAAATTCCAACAGCTTTTTAACCAAAACGCATACGATTTATTGCAGCGCTTTTTTGTATAATTGACAACTGAATGAAACAGAAAAAACCCACTTACATTTTCATAGAGAGCTGCATGACAGACTTCTAAAGGAATCAGATCATCAATTTCAATAGCGAAGTGGTCAGATATGAAAATCAACTAAAATGAATATGATTCAACATTAATTTAGCAATAATTCATTAGTTAAATTAAGATAATATTTTTCACTGTCAAATCAAAGTTAGATCGATATTGATTTAACATTGAAGTAAAAATTAAAAATTAAGAGTGTTATTTTTGGCTGTGACGAATCTTCAATACCCATTCGAATACCCACATAGATAAATGCACTGCGAATAAAAAAAAAAAACAAGAAAGTTATAGCAAACACATGGACTGATACATCAGATTCTTTAATTAGTAATAAATATTATAAGAAATTTAACCTTAAAGGATATCATAATATACATTTATTAAATAGCTCTATATTTAAGACTATTATAAGCTCAAAGCCGTATTCCGGAAATGGATCTTATATGGGAACTATATCAAAAGGATGTCTCATATTGATTAAATTTATAGCAAGATCGTTTCAAAAATTATTGTGCCAAATTTCAATAGAATCGGTCCACATTTAAGAGTTTTATAAGGATAAACCCTTATTCTGGGTATATCAAAATTTTGCATATTTTGGCCTACAACTTTTTTTATTGATCCGAATTTGATGATTTTTGTTTTGCGATATTGAAGTTTATATAACTTTATGTTTATTTGTGTTGAAAAAATAGATTAGTATTATTTCGGAATTCTGAGCTTGTCTCAGATATCGATCTATAACTTTTTGGCTAATGAACCGATTAAATAGATAACTGTTTAGCAAAGAATGAACTTTAATTTCATTGAATTCAGATTGTTGAATATTCCCAACAGGCAGTTGGACATAGTTAAATGCACTCAGTTTTTGATGAGATACAAGAACATATATAATTTATGGGGTCTTAAAACATTGTTTCTTGACGAAGTTGACTTGTGATGGTGCAGTCGATTTGGAAAAATTGTGCTGTGATTATTTTCTATTCCCGTTTGTGATGTATATTTTTAGACTAATATACATTTTGTTCGTGCGAAATTTCAGATTCAAGAATTCACCAAAATTTTCCTATGTACGTTATTTCATCCAGATATTTCTAAAGTTGGAACCTGTAGACATCCGACTAAGAAGTGATTCTGAGTTGATCGGTACACTTTAAGATTTAAAATATTTCAAAGTAGTAGTGACTTCTAATAAGGATTGTGAATTCACGAGTGACATGTCACTTACAATTGATTTAAATTTACTTTACAGTTTCCAACATTTCATTCCTTTATACAACTGTATTGGAAAAAACTCTCTTACAAAATATATTTCTATAAGTTTGACGTTAATATTTTTTTGCAAATTGTTGTTTTTTTTGTATTTCTGATGTCGTTGGAATTTTTTTTGTCAGTAGAGTGTCGCATGTATTGCACTTGACCGTGATTAGTTGTTTTTAATGTTATTGCTACTTTTGAGATTGTTGTTGTCGTCGTTGTTGTCGTTGTTGCAGTTGTTGGTTTATTTCACTATTTACTAGTGGTAGTTTTTGTCAGTCAAAGCAAATGCATCGCCCAACAAGCTTTTTTTTTTGCTTTTTCATTTGCTATTTTTCCATACTGATTAATTCAGACACCATAAAACTGCAAAAATAGCGATAAACTAAAAAACGATATATAATGTGTGCATATATTTATTTAAGCTTTTATTTAGTTTCAGTGACTGACTGACTAACTTAACAAACTTACGACTGTTAAATATTGAAAATGTTTTTAAATTTTTTTGTTGTTGTTCGATTATTTCAAACATCAACAAAACTTATCGGAAATATATATACAAATTTAAAATAGATAAATAAACTTACTGGTGGATGGTTGAAAACTAAAGTATGAATTTTAAAGTCCATGACATCAATGGTAACTTAAAACATGTACGAAAATAAAATCATCCATATAAATTAGCGAAAAAAACCGCCAGTTTGAATATGAATATAAACATATTTTTAATAGCAACCCAACGAACATTGCACAGTGTTTTCAAAAATAATTTTTTGGAAATAATTCTGTAATGTTAAACCGTTAGAAATACTTTAATCATATTTAAAAATGGCCAGAGTACAGGGCCCTATCTGATCTGGAACGCAGTCAGTGATCCTCTAAATCTGATTTTGTTGATGTTGATTTCTTAAAAAATCGTCAAAAATTTATTTATCAATTCAGACTACAGAAATTTTGTATATCGATAGTAAGGAGTGAGATCTTAACATACACACAGAAAAAAAATCAATGTGAAATTAATGAAAATAAAAATAATTTATTTTTTCAATTATGATTTGCTTCATAAATAAAAAATGTTAATTTAACATTGTTTTAACCGTAAATACTGTTTCTTAGGAATATTTTTGAAATTTTACTACTTAAAAGTAATTTTAAAAATTTATTTCATCACAAATGTAAAATCGTTTAATTTAAACTAAATGAAAAAATATTATTCAATCTCAAATCAACTATGTTCAACGCTGAATTTTTGGCATAAAACAACATTTCACTTGTTTTTTCTTCTTTAAAAATTGTGGGTCTACAAATTTGCCTTTTCATAGATGCCAAATTTTTGGTGAAGAATTTTTATAGGTTGATTGAAAATCTAACCTTAACTAGACTTCCTCTAGTCAATTTAGCTAAATTCCATACATTTCTAAGGCATTAAAAAAAACGATTTTTGTAACCTGTGCCGGGATGGACGAACAGACAGACAGACGGACAAAAGAGACAAACTACTGGTTACAAATACGTAATCGCAATATTTTACAGTGGCATTTTTTATTTCTATAATATTTTATCTATAACTTTTTGCAGTTGGTGTTTTCATTATTTGTTGTATGAATTTTTTGCAAAAAAAACATGTTTGATTTTTGTTTTTAAATTGTTAAGAAATAAACAAATAAATAATAAATATTGTTGTTGTTGTTGTTTTTGTTGTTGTTGAAATTGAAATATACTCCAGTCGACCTTCTCAGTTTTTTGCCAAATGTCAACTAAAATTTACCACAATTTTTTTGTTCATGTTGTTGGTGGTTGTTGTTTGTTGTTGCAATTGTTGCTTTTTGAAATGCGAAAAACGCAAGTTAAAATTTTATAAAATTTTATATTCGGCTGGTGCCGAATCTTATATGCCCTCCATCAAAATTAGCATGAGTTAAAGATATATAACAATAAAAAAACTTATTCGTTAATCAGCTTGAATGTCAATTGCAGAAGAAAGATCTACAAATATTGGTACGAGAGACTAAAGACTTTAATGGCCCATTTTTATTAAAAAATAATATTAAAGAAAAGGAATTTTGTTGTTGTTGAAATTGAAATATACTCCAGTCGACTGTTAAGAAATAAAACAAATAAATAATAAAATAATTGTTGTTGTTTTTGTTGTTGTTGAAATTGAAATATACTCCAGTCGACCTTCTCATGTTTTTTGCCAAATGTCAACTAAAATTACCACAATTTTTTTGTTCATGTTGTTGGTGGTGTTGTTGTTGTTGCAATTGTTGCTTTTTGAAATGCGAAAAACGCAAGTTAAAATTTTATTAAAAAAAAAAACAAATAATAATGCTATATTCGGCTGTGCCGAATCTTATATGCCCTCCACCACGATATGCAAAAATTAACATGAGTTAAAAATATCACACGAAAAATTATATTCGTTCATAAAATAAAATGCCGATTTAGGAAAAAGGCCTCTATAAAAATTAGAAAGAAGGTACCGAGGCTGTAAAGGCCCGTTTTATTAAAAAAATAATCGTAAGGAAAAGAAACTAGATACAAATATGAGAGCTATAGCAAAATATGTACCGATATTGGTCAGTTAAACAACATAGACCATAATAATAAAACTAATAACACATATTCTAGACGATAAGGAAAATTAATTTGTAAATTTCATAAGAATCTTTTTCATATTAAAGAGTTTTAAAAAGTTGTAAACCATTTTTCCAGAAAGGGACAAAATATGGACCATATTAATAAAACTAATAACACATATTCTAGATGAGAAGAAAATTAATTTTGTCAAATTTCATAAGAATCTTTTCATATTAAAGAGTTTTATAAGCTATTAACCATATTTCGGGAAGAGGCTGATATGGGAGCTAGGCCAAATAATGACCACAGCACAATCTACTTTCTTTTTATGTACTGCTGTATCAAAACAAATAATATATGGCTAATTTCAGAAAATTATCTTAGAAAATGCAACCCCTACAGCACACGGGCTTTGAGATGTACCAACATTTTGCATGTCTCAGTCTTTAAACTTGTTTTATATTGATTCGATTTTGCAGATTTTTTGTAAACTGACGATAAATATATAATTGTATATTATAGGTAAATTCTTGTTCCTGTTACTTTTGTTGACAAAATTAGAAAGTTTTTTTTCGAAATTGTGAAGTTTCTCAGATATCGGATTATAAATTTTTGCTGATGAATCGATATAGTTGATATAGTTGGTTTTTAAATAGGAAACTGTTTAGGTCTGTTAGAAAAAATGTGGTTAAATTTCATTGAATTCAGACAATTATTCTAGAAGTGAGTGTGTTTCCAACAGACGGACATATCAAAATCGAATCAGATTTTGATATGATACAGGAATATATATTACATTATGGAGTCTGTTATGATTCCTTCTTGGCGTTACACAAGGAATGACAAAGTTAATATAACCTCATCACATGAAGGGTATAAAAATCTACAACAACATTTAACTACAGTAATATTTAGTCTGCCTGCATTACTGCAGTATTTGGACTCAAACACACACACAGACACGAGCACTTGAAATTTATGTAATAAAATGTAAAAGATACATTTTTAGGTGATTTCATAATTAATTTTTAATGTTTGTTGTTTGCGTTTTTTTCTTTCATTTATTTATTTATTTTTTCATGTTTGTCGTTACCAACATTTATTGACGCCAAATGTAAAATTTGTTAATAGAATCAAGTTTATTGAACAAATTATTTTGTCGGCTTTTAAGTTTAATTCAATTTGTTTATGTCTCAAAATATTTATGCCATTAAAATTGTGTCAATATTGTGGTTAAAATGAAGAAAGTAATAAAAATATATTTTAATACAAATAATTTTTAATTAATTGTGGGAATCAAATGAACTGAGTTTTTTTAAAGAAGAAGAAGGGATTTTCCCTAAAACTATTTATTTAAGATGAGGAATTGCAAAAGTCTTAAGATACATGAATTTGGGAGAAAGGATTTGAACTAATTGATTTCTACTGTTGTCTCGAAATTTTGTGAATTTGAAATTATTTAATTCACTAAATTAAATTTTAAAATCGTCTTTTTTGTGAAAATAATTCTGTAACTTTTTTTACCGTTACAACTTTCTTTAAGATATCTGTAAATTTCACTAGAGGAAAATTAGTTAGGTCCTGTTTTCAGATAATATTTAAACTCCCTACTGAAGTATTTAGATTCTATGGAAATGTTTTTATTTGTGGATTCACACTTTTGAAAAAAGTAAATAAAATCTTATTTAATATCAAAAATTATTTAGAATTCTTTTTTAAGAAGAAGAAGGGATTTTCCCTAAAACTATTTATTTAAGATGGGGATTGCAAAAAATCTTAAGATACATGGATTTGGGAGAATGGATTTGAACTGAATTGATTTCTACTGTTGTCTCCAAATTTTGTGAATTTTAAAATTTAATTCACTAAATTAAATTTTCAAATCGTCTTTTTTGTGAAAATAATTCTGTAACTTTTTTACCGTTACAATATCTTTAAGATATTTGTAAATTTCACTAGAGGAAATTAGTTTAGGTCCTGTTTTCAGACAATATTTAAACTCTCTACTCAAGTATTTAGATTCTATGGAAACGTTTTTATTTGTGGATTCACACTTTTGAAAAAAGTAAATAAAATCTTATTTAATATCAAAAAATTATTTAGAATTCAAAATTTTATATTTTTTTAATTAAATTATAATTAAACTTTAATCAATTAAAAATGAAACCCGACTTTTATTTGAAATTCTCCATGAAACAGAGAATAAAAAAATTCACATCTTAATGCGGAAATACCCAAAAAAACTTATCCATATAAAACATGCTTAAACAAGTAAGAACATTATATTGGGTTGCACCGAGTCTAATATACCCTCCACACCACTTCCATTATGCAAACATTCGCATGAGATGAAGATGTTGCATCAGAAAAATTGTTATTCGTTCATCATCTTGAACTTGAACTCCTCCTTCTGGTCCTCTCTATTGAGACTCCAGTGAAGTATGGTTACATATTCTTCAAATTACCTATAAATATTGTTATTATAAATTGAAAACATTTAGATAAATATTTGAACTGGAACTGGTCCATATTTAAGGACCTTTTAAGCCAATAACTCTTTTACGGGATATTAAATTATACACCAAAAAAATTAATGTAAAATTAATTAAAATAAAAATAATTTAACCTTTTTTCAGTTACGATTTTGCTTCATAGAATAAAATGTTATTTTAACATTGTTTCATAGTTAATACTATTTTTTGAAATTATTCTTGAAAATTTAATACTTAAATGAAATTTTAAAAATTTACATGTTTTTTCTGTGTGTAAGAGAGTTATACAGATATTTTGAAAAATAATTGTTAAGAATAAAGTTGAAGAGTTAAATGGGAACCCAATATTGTTCAAATTGGTAGCATAGATTCAAGACAGCTCAGAAAAGAATTAATTTAAATTTAAGAGATCAACAGGAAAACGACTCAGTACCCTTTAGGGTACCCTGCTTTGGCTTATTATTGTTACCTCGATTCTTGTATGTCTGGATGAAAAGAGGATTTAGGTCTTGGCTTATGCGGATTGTGGAACTGTTGATGGTATCCTTTTACGACGAGATTTGCTCAGTAACTGGGCAATAGAATATTGTCTAAGGGCCAATCGGAACAAAACTGAGTTGGTACTGTTAACAATAAAGCCCAAGATCTCAAGTTTTCGATTACCGCGGTTAGGTAACTACGAAATCCCTCTTTCGAAGATAACGAAATGTTAAGGTATTATCGTAGAACTGAAATTATCACGGAAACTGAACGCTCAATAAAAAGTAAATAAGTCTATAATACATGTCGCAAGTTGTTTGGGAACTTCTTTCCAACATTGTTAAATTAATATACACTGCTAAGGTACGTCTTATTCTTACTTATATATCTATGGTATGGTTATAAGGTGCACCAGCCCTTCGGAGGCTCTGAATACCGTAGAGAATCTTATTCTATTCATCTAAATCGGGGATCACAAAACTAGGATCTACACTGATGGTTCGGAATATTACTGTGGTATAGGAGCTGGTGTATTTTCAAAAGATATTGAAATACTATAGACTAAATCCGCATTATTCGACCGTTGTAAGACATGTTAATAAGACTATTTCCAGCATGGAGTCATATGTCATATTATGGGTAGCATTTTCATATTATCGAAGAAAGATGTTCTGAACTAGGTACATGCAATGTCACCCAGGAAATGTGGCCTGTTTTCAACCTGAAAGTTCGAGATAAATCCTGAACCATAGTCGCAAATATGTATGTAGATTTCTCTCGGTAATCACGGCTCACTGGGTGTTAGGTTAGCATGTAAGTAGATTTAGACTACCCTATAATGAACATTGTAGCAGCTGTGATAATTTGCAGGGAGATGTTTTTCATTCCCTGGACAACTTCATACTGGATTCTAATTTTGAAGTATCACAGGTCAAACTAAACGACCTACTAAGATATCTTATAGAGACGGGATGGATCTAGTATCTAGTATTAAACTAGTGACAGACATTTTGTTGGGTTATATTTAAAGATTAGATGTCATATGACAGTACTGGTAAATGAATTCCAGTTGGATGGACCATAAGCAAGTTGTCTCTCATTTTCATTTTCCTGCCGTTATTTTATTTCATTTCCCATTTTTTATTTCCTGTTTTACAAAAAGAATATTATATTTGCTATAAAAGTAAATACTTGAGAATTAATTACAATATTTATTTAACGCTTAATTTATTAATAATTTTAATAATTAATTAATTGATTTGTGTTAAACAATTCGGTTTAATGATTTTTGATCGTTAAAACCAATAGAGATGAACTTAATTGGCATTTAAAATTGATATTTAAACAAAAGTTTTAATGGCATATTAACAACAATTTTCAATTGTTGTAATTGTTGTTATTGTTAATATTATTAAATAATAATAATAATAATACTTTGTAAAAATTAATATGGGAATGAGTGTTAAAGAGAGTATTAAAAAATATAAAATAAATAAAAAAATATGATTTCAAACAAAAGAATTAACAATTAAGTAAATAAAATAATTAAAAATATTAATAAAATTAAAAATACCCTACGATATGGTATTTAAATAAAGAAGTAATTACATTTAGTTACCCGGTAATATGCGAGGTAATGAGTTAACACATAATTTATATACGAAACATTGGAAAGAACGTTTGAAGGAAATGATATGTTTAATTGGCGAAACGCAGGACGGAAATACCACCCAATAAACCCGAAAATAATAAGGCTATAAAAATGTTCGGTAGGCTCAGGGAAAAAGCTAACCCTGCCACATTTCTCAAATCAATCATTTCTTCAATAATCTGTTTTACTGGACAAAATAAAGGTTGGATTGGACCAGAAGGAGGAGTTTCGCCGTACAAAGCAGGTATTGATTATGAAATATCTAAAGAACTGTGGAACTTGTCCCAATCACATTCTCATGGATCTGTTTTACTGACCAATCATTTTCTAAATGATATGTTTAACTGGCGAAATGCAGGTCGGAAATGATCTAGAATATCTAGAGAATAACTACAGGGAGAATTTGGCCCTTAATCTTTTTCGCAAGGAATTCTTTAACTGGGACATAATGTAGGGTGGATAGGATTAGCGGGAATGTAGTTCCCATACAGTTATGAACATTTTGAAGAACTACTTAAACGAGTATTCCCAAATTTGTCCCAATTACTTCTTGAGGAATTGTTTAACTGGACAAAACGTAGAACGGAAAGGATAATGGGGTGGTGAAGCTCACTTAAAAATTTGGATTATCGGATTTCTAAAGAATTAATTGAAGTGAGAATATTAAGATTTAATCTCAACTACTAACTATTGAACGAACATACAATCGAAGATGAGTACATACCCAACAACTTTCTCAACTGGACAAAGTGTAGGACGGTTAGGATCAAAGAAAGGGGTAACCCCATGCCATGCAAATGTTAACTATCTGTTTTTTGTATAAATTAAATGCACTTTTTTTTAAAAATAATTTCCTTTTAAAAATAAATTTATTTTAACGCTCGATTTCATTATTCTCATGTAAATTTATTACGTTTTATAATAAATTAACTACTTGTTAAATATTAATAATTTTCTTTTAACTTTTTTTGTTTTTGCTTTTGTTTGTTTTATTATAATTATTTTTAATAAATTTTATTTTTATTTTTAACGATTATTGGACACTTACAGTTGACTTGAAATAACAATAAAAAAAATGTTAAAAACAAAAATATTTATTTGCCGATATACTTTTTAATATATTTATTTTTATTTTTATTTTTGATATATATTTTGGAATCATTAAAAATTACAAACTGAACATAAATGACAATGTGAATGTAATACACACATATATGTATGTATGTGTGAATGTGTATTTATTTAATATATACAATTAAAATATTAATTACTTTTATTATTTATTTATATTTTATGATGTGAAATATTAATAAACAAAATTAACCCGTTGTAGGGCTTTTTGAACTATAAAGATTTTTAAAATGTGAGGAGTATGAGTGAGTGTAAATGTAAATAGTTTGAATCTTTAAGATACAAATGTTATCTTTTGGAGAAGTGTTTCTAGCAATCAGTTAGAGAATTGAGATATCAAAGTGTATAACTCTGCAACATTTTACCGTTAGAGATAACTTAATGCAATTTCATGTGATTTCGAGTTGATTCGGAGGTGTACAGGCCACTAATGTATAAAAAATAGCTAAATTTTATTAAAGGAAGCCAAGTTTAGATAGGATTTTCAGCCAAGCTACAAACTTTTTCACAAGTGTGGTATCCAGGAAAACGTCATAACTTGGAATTAGGAATTTTTGCTGTAGACGTCCATATTATAGAGATTTCAAAATACTTTCTTAAGGAAATACCCAGAATCCCAATTCGCATAAAACATATTTAAGAAATTAAATTCTTTCATTAAACTGATCTCTTTGCGATAATATAATATAAAAAAATATTTTTTTACTTAGAAATTTTACATGGTCAAGCTGAGGTGCCTTTGAACTTGTTTGGAGAAAAACATGCTCCTATATGATCAGAGGCGTAGTCAATGACCCACTCAATTTGACCAATTCGGGTGTGTTGGCTTTTTAATTAGTCTTCCTCAAGACAAAATTAAATATTTTCCATACATTTCTACAAAAATGGTTTTATAAATAAATTAATGTTGCAACATTTTTTTTAATGTAAAGAAAATTTTTTTATATATTTTTTTTATTTTTTCTTAACGGATTCATACATTTATATACTTTTTGCACCATTATTTTTTAGAATTGTATTGGACATCTTGGAAATATTTTTAAAAAATTTAAAAACCTACAGCAAGTCCGCTATTTTAAAAAACCGAAAATAAACAGGGCTTAAAATAGATTAAAATTTCGAGTTGAATATCTCCGAAACTGTAAGAGATAATCCAAACATGTAAGCGTATTTTTTATAAACATTTACAAAGAATGTCTACATATAGAATTTCTTTTCTCTAAATTCATAAATGGATTTTTGACGAATTTAAAAAAACAACATATCCAAGGTGGTCAACTTAAAAGGGTCACTGAAGAGCTTGTCTCAAAAATTAACTTAAAAAGACCTCAGCTCTGACTACGTGGAATTTCATTTAAATATCTTTGTTCAAAACTTACAAAACTATCTCGAAAAAAATTTATTATACACATTGTAGTTCATCCGGGCTTAAATACTTTCAAATTACACATGTAGCATAATTTGAAGGCGATCGCAGCTTTACAGTTTGTAAAGTAACATTTTCTTTTAAATAACCAACTTTGTATAGGGCTTGTGAGTAGTTCTTTGTCCCCAGCTCATCCCGAAAAATGATCCCAGTATAATCAAATTTTCAATGCTTATTCTTATACTAAAATAAACGTGGACATATATATATAATTAAATAGACAAATTTCAGAAAATTATCTTTAAAATGTGATGTAACACTTTGATTTTGGGGTGTATCAAAATTTTGCAGCTGTATGTTTTAGGCTAATTTTGTCTAAGTCCAATTAGTTTCAAAATAAAAATTAATTATTTTGTTAGTCTGGCAACAGACAAATGGACTCAGATTTTAATTTGTTGGTATCTTGGATGATTCTTTTTTTGGTGTCACCATGTGGTATAATAAATTGTTTTCAGGTAATTTAAAATTTTCCACCGTTCAACCTAATATTTATATAAATTTATTATATAAATTTATAACGGATCCATATATTGCGACTTTTTTTAATTTTAGGACCCATATATCGTCTTAAATTCTTTTAAAAGAGGTAGATTATTTCGGGGTGTCACCTACACAACTCAGCAATAACTTCGTGAAAATTTATTTAAAAGCTGTAAAAAAGTTTTTTTTTAGTTAGAATAACTAGAAAACCGGTTTTCTGAAAATATCGGTTCTTTGAATACACTAGTTGCCAATCATAATCATATTGTAATGCATGAGACTATTAAGTGGATAAACATAATATGATTGTGGCTGTTTTTAAATGTTATAAGTTTATATTATATAAAGAACTTGGATTTTTAGGAACTTAATGAACTAAATGTAAAACTTCCTCCTCTGATTTATTGGCTATAAAAAATTAATATTTTAATTATTCGATTAATTTTTTCAAAAATATTTTATAACGAAATTATGAAGATTTTTTTGGTAGCATTTTTTTCGTTTTTTTTTTTTCTCAGAATTTGGAAATACTGACCTCAATAATAAATATTATTTGTTACTCTAAGCGTTGTCCATAAAGCAGTAGTCATCATAAATCTTGAGGAGTTAAAGATTATTAAAAAAGAAAAAAAATAATAATAATGAAAAATATTATTAATGATATTTTTTGTTATTTGTCGTCTCATAGAAATCGAAAGGTTAAAATATTTGAAAACGGTAGTCAAATTGTTTTAGGCCAATTTTAAATTAAAAGTAAAGTTTTTGCCTTCGAGCCCTTTTTTTTCAAAAAGTTTTCAAGGTTTTTTTACGCTTGAATGACTGACTTTTCTAAACATTTAACTTTTCCTTTTTTAGTTTTTGTTGTTAATTTTTATAAATATTTCATATTTGATTTTATGCAAAATGACTTTAAGAACGCCCACCTTTAACAGAAAAGTATCTAAGTACCAATTGCAATTGTTGTTTTAAAGGGGAACAACAACAAAAACAGGAACAAAAACAAGAACAAAAATGCAATATATATTTAAGAATAATTTTTACAACAATTCGTTCCAGTCTCAAACACTGTTGGGGCGCCAGATTTTTTTTAATATAAATTACCCTACAGTCTGTTATTGGATTTGGAAAATAATAAAATTGGTGACAAAAGGTTAAGTCTAATTTATGAATAAATATCGACTGAATTAAATTTGATAGAATTTTGGTTAATTTTTTTTTTTTGAGAATTGATTTTTTTATTTTAATAGAGATTTTTGATTTTCAGTCACAATGAAAATATGGATTTAATTCAAGATCAGTAGTTTTCAAAATATTCGTTGCTTATTTGATGTGAATTTGAAA
This sequence comes from Cochliomyia hominivorax, assembly GCA_004302925.2. NCBI lineage: Eukaryota > Metazoa > Arthropoda > Insecta > Diptera > Calliphoridae > Cochliomyia > Cochliomyia hominivorax. Next base: position 6,790,605 of record PYHX02000413.1, read on the forward strand.
TTGAACTGAAGGCGTTCTTTTTACAATCAGATTATTAGTTTATCAGCTCTCCTATATTTCTTTTTTTTTTTATACCCTACACCATCACAAGTGGTGGTAAATGGTAATTTCGTATGTAATGCTGACAATTTATTAAGGACTTTTAATGGACCAAATAAGAATCTTAAACGATTTAGTTATATCCGTCACATAGTGTATCCAAATCTATTAGAAATAATTTTCTATCTTCTGTGGTGGTGTAGGGTATTAAAATCAAAATGGACACACTATGCGTCAGTCTTAACGAACGTTAAGAGTTTGTAATTACTCTCACATTCGAACTTAATATCTGAGTTTAATAAAATAAAAGTGTCAGAATGTTGTTTACGTTCTCTTCAAAGTTTTCTATTCTGTTCCATAACTATAAAGAACATCATCTGAACATCACCTTATAGTGAAAAAATCTCAGAAAATTTGTATTATAACAGTATTAAATATATAAAAATTATATAACCAGAAAAAGGTTAAAAATGTCACAAGGATCGGTCCACAATTTCCCATAGCTTTTATATAATCTAAACTTACAAAAATCGTCTCAAATGATATACAAGTCACATATGTCCTTTAAAAATGGTGAAATTCCGAATATCGGTCCATAAGCATTCATGTCCACATTGTGTTCTAGGGTTTTATGTCGGTTAATACCGACTATTCCACTTTCAATTGTTTTAACTTGGAGTTGCTCTGGAAGACGATACACAATAGGGACACTTGTGCGCACTTAAGACAATGAAGTAGTTGGACGTTTGTATCTAATTACTTTACGAGCTTTTTTGAGTTCGTCTAGGACGCTTGTTTGTGCACATTGGGTCCTATTTATCTTTTGCTGTATCCGAAGGAATTTAATTATTTTTTTCAGGATCTACTGCCACCTAAAAAAATTATAGATGTTTGTAACATAATGTTGCTAAATGTGGTAAAGGGTACACAAAATTCACTTTTGCCGAATATTACACTTTTAACTCGTTTCAAAATCCAAACTTGTACGCATGCTTAACCGCTGTACAGTTAAGCTTAAATAATGTCATTACTCATGCCCCGATCCTTCCTTGTTATTAAACTAAAAAAAATCAGTCTCAGCGGTAGTGAGTCGTCACATGTCATTTCCATTTGAATTATGGTCTTCAGTGGGTCAACCAAGGTAAACAATTTGCTGATGAATTGTTTGTTTTTGTTTTGTTTGCTCAGAAATGAGAAAACTTCTATGGTCAAAATACATTCAATTTTACCAGACTTTTTATTTTTATTTCTTAAAGAAATTTACAGTTGTTTCTTTAAAAAATTGTAAAAAAAACAGCGAAGTTTTTTTGTTCAATTTGTTGGTTAGAAAAGAACTTCAGAAATGTTTAAGAATGAAAATAAAAAGCAGCAAAAACAAACCGTATAAATCAGTTAAAAAGTGTTTAAGAAAATGTGTTACAAAAGAATAAACCAACAATAAAAACCGTTAGTACCAACGACACACCCATATAAAGTGTTTGAACTGTTTTTTTTCTTAAAGCAATAAAAAATAAATAAAAATTAAAAAAAAGAAAAATAAACACAAAAAATTGTTTTTGATTTTTGCATGTTTTTTTTCCTTTTTTCTTCAGAAATTATTTGGTTCTTTTCGAAGAACATTTTCTGTTCATCCCATTGAAATTTATTGTGATTTTTATGAAGGTTCTATGACGTTTTCAATAGAAAACGTTTCTTTCGAAATATTAAAACATCAACTATTTTAGTGAACTTTATAGTTGTTCATGCATTTGAGCCACATTCTACGTATACTTAATCCACTGCCCCTTTAAATAAACTTTTGAAGCTTCACGTCCTTAAGTAGATTTTAAAAAATATTGTTAGTTCAATGAAAAATGTTGTTTGTTCAAAATATTTTCCTTATTCAATGAAGTATTTCGTATCAAGATATCAATTTATCGTATGAAGTGACTTTTTTTTAAATTTGGAATTTTTAAATTCGAACGTTTTTAAAGATACCAAATACTTTTTAAGGAATTTTCTGCCATGACGGAAAATCCGCTTGTCAAATTCAGTTATTTAAAATTATTAATTATTTAATTAAATTAAATAATTTTGAATGGAGATTTTTCTTCTCGATTTTTCGGAAGCTAAAAAAATCAACCTTTTTAACTTTTTTTTAAAACTCTAAATTTAATATCTTTATGTTTTAAAAGTCTTATAACCTTTTTAACTTTAAAAAAAATCTGATTCGATATGAATAAAACTGAAAATATAGATTTTTCGTATGCAGTTCCCAATCCCAGTTTTTATTTCTTCATATATTAATATTAAAGATCAAAGTTTCGATAACTCCAAACTTAATTCATTTGTGTTTGAGTAAATAAAATTTTAATTGATTAATTTTTTAATTACAGTTTACTAATGTAAAGCTAAACAACTTATTAAAATTATCTCAGAACGAAAAATGATCGTTGAGCTAATACTCTAATCATAAATGAAGCCAGAAAACACTTTATAAAAAAATGTTTGATCAAGGGAGTTCGATATATAAAAAATTAATTTTATTGCTATAAATTCAGAACAATTTTTTTTACATTATTTTCTTTGTATTTTTTATTTTAATAAATCACACACTTCAATGTTTTTTAAAGTTCAAAAATTATGTCAAACATTTGTTTGTTCATCACCTTCTACCACTTAGTTTTCACCCAAAAATTAACCCGATATAAACATAAATCTCCTTTTATAAATCCTTCCATTTCGATTTTATTGTCTTTTCTTCGTTTCTCTGGTTATTTTCAATTTAAAGAATTATGGTTTAACACTTTGGTTAAGTTGGGTTACATCAAATGTTTAAACACGACTCATAAATCTCAATATTTACTGCTCAATTGTTTTTAAGTACAAAAAAAAAGAGGAAATTCCATAAACACCAAACTCCTCAACAGCGTCCTCAATATTTCCTTCATCTTAAGTATCATTCTCATCATCATCATTGGTTTGGATCTCCTACTCTTCCGTTTAGTGAAATTCAATTATGGACATTTCGAGGTTTTTAACACGCTAAAATTGTTTTGTTGGAAAAAAATCACACAAAAATAAAAGAACCTTAAACAAATGACATCGAACTAGTAAATAAATCTACAAAAAGGATTCCCTCTCAATTTAGCAACAACTTTGTTGTGTTTTATTTTTTTTTTTTTTTTCTTTTTGGTTTTATTCTCATTGGCCTTTTTTTCCTCTGCGAGATACAAATACAATGTTGGTGTTGTTTTGGTTGATAAATAATTGCCAACATTTGTGAAAATCGTGTTCGTAGATGATGCAAGATGAATTTCTTATAGAAAACAGTTTTACAAAGGAGTGAATTCTTTTTACATATTCTCCCTTCACCCACCTTTCCATTAGGTCACGTTTAGGAAAATTTTGAAGAAATTTTCAAAGAAGAAAAGATCTTTAGTATTAATCACTGTTTTACTGGACAAAATGTAGTGCGAATAGGACCAAGAGGAGGGTATTCCCCATACAAATGAAATATTGACTATAGAATACCTAAAGAACTATAACAGCGAGAATATAGATTTTCTAAAAAGTTATAAATCGAGAGTCTTAAGAATATATCTGCTGAAAAATCTAGTTCGGGTAGCATCAGGAAGAGCAGTAATCCTCAAATTATAATGTTTATATAAATTCGGTGTGATAGAGGCAGTGAAGGGCACCAGATATTTTCTAATGTACGACAATAGAGAGAGATATATATGTGGGCGATAAAAATGAATTTATTTTGTTACACGTTAAATATTAATTTTTTCCTAACGGAACCTTCAAAAGAAAGAAATTCTCGATTTTATTTTTTCAGAATGTTGAAAAAATGGACCAATTAAAACGGTGTTCAGCTTAAACATTGTAAAAGAGTATTTGTTAAAAATTCACTTCAATTAATTGAGATGTTAAATTTTTGGACTTGACAACAAATCAAGGTTGATGGTCCTGCATCTACATTACACTATGGGGCAGATTTGATTTTTATGAAAAAAGAAAAATTATGACTTTTGATCGCCTTTATGAATTTATAGACTGTAGCAGAAGAATGTTGCTTTATAACTTAGTAAGTTTGAAAGTCATAGATGGTCCATGCGATTAGTTATAGCGCTTCAGAAAACTAAAGCTATAAAGTTGCACTCCTCTGCTATCAGTATGCCAAATTCGATTAAAAAATATATTGAGTTCATCGGTGATAATTTGCAGATTTTCTTACAAATAAAAAATATATAATAAATTCAGACCCACTGTGCATTATCGTTGAAAATTTTCAACAACTGAATCCATATGACAAATTCCGTTATTCCACAGATAATTTTCTGAATCCTTCCAAATAAACGACTCCTTTAAACTTCTTAAATATTTTTGCTCTATAAAAACATTATTTTCTTAAGTTGTGTTTTAATTTTTTATTATTATTTTTGTTGTTGTTATTGTTATTGTTACATACTTTTTGTAGGGAGTGAAAAAAACTGAATGGAGATATTTTATTGACCAAACGAAAAAATAAAAAAAAAAGATCCCAACAAACAGTTCATGATCATGATAATAATATTATAATAAAATTGCATGATTGTACATGCGTATGCACACCCTGTATTTTATATTAAAACATGTGTTGTTTGCGAATTGTTAACAAATACGCAGGTTGTAGGGATGAATTGTTTCTTATTTGTTGTTGTTATTGTTCTGAATTTCATTTGTAGCTCATATGAAATCCGAACTGGAAAAAAATAACAACAACATGTTTCCCAGTTGTTGTAAAAAAAAGAGTAAATATTGATTATGGTCCATTATATGAATTTATGGCAACAAAAAGTGAATTTATTGAAATTTGCTTATTTGTTAAGAAAAAAAGGGCAGAAAGGAAGGCAGGAAGGTGTACATTTTGTTCTTTATTTACTGACCATTTTAGCTGATGATTATTTCTTTATTTTTATTTAATTTTATTTTCTTCCAACTTTTTTCACGGTTTTGGAGTCAAATTGATTTCATTTAAATGTAATAAATTTTAGTACGAAAGCTGAAATCTTGTTTATACTTCAAGTTTTTTGTCTGAGTGTATTGGAAATTTTTAACTTCAGATCTTAAATATTTGTTTGCTTTTACTGGAATTTTATTTTAAGAATTTTAAAACTAAGAATTTTAACTTAATAATTAAATATTTTTGAGGTTTACAAGTTATACGATTAAAGGTCATTGAAATATACCCCACACCACCATAAATGGTTGTGGTACTGTGCGTAAGTCCTCATGTTTTTATACCCTACATATCAAGTGCTTTTGTGCAAATGTTTGTAACGGGCAGGAAAAATAGTGTTACCATCACCTTTAAGTATTAACTTAGAATCAACATCTGAGTCGATTTAACCATTTCCATTCTAAACCCGCAAATTGAAAAAATCTGCCAGATCATGTGTTTTGTCATTTATTATGCAGCAAGAACTTCATTTCGTGCTCTGTTTTTGACCTCTACTCTTTGAGTCTTGTATGTTTAGCTTTAACTTTTCGTAACAAATAGTACAGGCACTGAGCTATGCGGGCTGCTTTGCAATCGAAAGCTTTGAGATCTCTTTTGAAAATGTTTTATATTTTTTTGGCTCTAGAAACATCATGTGGACCACTCTTCTAACTGGACAAGTTCTGTTTAAAATAATATTGGAAACTTTTTATTGGACCCTTTTGAATTTTGTTGAAAATGTTTAATAATTTTACTATGCACTGTTCTCTGGTCAATCATTTTAACAATATATTCGCTTGTTTGACATTAAACAATAACTGTTATATGCTACGAAAATACCTTTGTAAGGCCTCTACAACTATAAACCCAAACTTATTTGATGTGAAATCATTTCACCATTATAACGTTAATTCCTATAAAAATTCTCTCCGTATTTTAAAAATCCTTTATTTCAATTTAAATCCATTTTTATGAAGTGTTTGTTAAGACCTGCCCTAAAAAACAAACAAACAAATAACTCCAGTGTGACAATCAACACAATTTAATTGAAATTGAAGACAAAAAAAAAAAAAAAAGTAATAAAATAATTTCATGATCTTCTTCTAAATCTAATGAATTAAAAAAGGAATTCATTCATGATTAAATCCTCAAACACAAAAACAATTTCAAGCAAATTCATGCAAATATCAGTTGGATTTTTATTGCTGAAGACCATTTCAAGTGGCATTCTTTTACAACTCCTTCGTGTTAAGAGAATCAAAAAAAAAGAAAAAATGAAGATGATCTTCTTTTATTTACTCGCCTTAAGATGATGTCAGATATCTTAAGGCTATAAAAATCAAATTATTTTCTATATGTCTGCAACATCAGAATTGTACAAGTGTGTGTTATTAGTATGCAACATTTAAGCCGATAAATGATGAAAATGAAGAGATCTTCTTGGTGATCGTGTTGTTGTAATCATTATCTCTGAAAATACTCATTATGACATGAAAGCGCCACATGTTTATTTGGATTTTGTGACTTCTTTAAGTTGGAATATTGATGTTGGCGAATGAGACTCTTAATGCTGATGACGTTTTGCATTTGTATTATTTGTATTCTCATTTTGGCATTTGGCCCAGCAGGCGTTTTACACGCCTTCTATTTATTGCTGATTTGCTAAGGATTTAATGTTTATTGTTGTGAACCTCTTATTTTCGGATTCTGATTTCGATGTGTAAAAAAAATCAGAAGTTTTATTTTTATTTTGATTTTGATTATTTGGTTTGTGGCTTTAATTTTTATTTGTTTTTGTTGGCGTTGTTTTTGTTTTTTTTGTAGGTTTTTGTTTGGTTTACAACAATTCCATTAGCTGGACTGTAGTGTTTATTTAAAAATTCTTGGGTAATTGTGCGATATGTTGTTGTTTGCGTTCTTTGCGAGTTGTTCTCTTAGCAGATTGTTAAGCTTGTTAAATGAAATCAATGGCATCTTATTTAAGATCACCACACTGAGAGAAATTATTTGGAAAAATTATAAATTATGTTCATTAGATTCATTGAACCTCTACTGTAACTTCTGTTTCAGTTTTTATTCTCATGATCTTTTAATTAAGTTCATAATTTAATAGATCATATTTAGTCCTTTAAAAAGATCTTTTCAGAATGTAATAAAAAGATCGCAGCATTTTTTTTGGTATTTTTTAGTGCTGCTACTTTTTTTGATGATGATTAAGATTTAAGTATCATTTCGCTGACATCTTTATAACATTTTGTATGTTGTTGTTGTTATTGGTGCTGATTTTATGTTGCACTAAAGGGAGATTGTGGTTGGTTGCATGATTACATATGAGTAGACATTTTAATGTTTTTTGTTGTTATTGTTGGTATTAAACTTAAGCTCACGTAATGTGTTGACGTAAACTTGCAACAAAATTATAAAAAAAAAACGAAACAGGTAAGGAAATCGGTCAAGAATGACTATATAATACCTTACACTATATTGTGGTGTAATAATGTTAATATATTACGACCTTTTTGTAGATTTATCGATTTTTAAAATTTCTTTAATCCCACCTGCCCCTCAGAAGCAGTATTCATATAAACTTAAAATTTCCTAAAAAATATAAAATTAAACATTTTGAAAGTTTTTCTATTTAGATTAAAAATGTGTTCAACTATTGGGTCCAAATAGTAACAGGGCATATACATGGGGTTAAAAGGGGAGGATTTTGTATTTCCTCTTAAAATTAATTTTCTTTCACTTGACTCTCAGAAGCAATATTCATATAAACCTCAAAATCTTTGAAAATACGGTGCTTACAATTTTGAAAGTTATTTTATAACTTTTGGATCCAAATAGGTCATATATTGGTAATACTTGATCCAATAGGTCTTAGAATATAAAAAAACCCTACTTTGTCTTCCTCTGTGGTAAAATATCTCTTTGACCTCAAAAGTTTTATTCCACTAAAACTCTTATTTGACTTAAATCAATCCTTATTTTGATGGTGCGACCAAATGGGTTCAATAGTACATAAAGGTTTAAAATAGGGCTTAGCTTTTTCTTTTTTATAGTTAACTATATTTAGCTGCTTTTGATTTTTAAAAGTTCTATTCTATTGAAATTAAAATTAAAAAAAATTGGCTTAGAAAATAAAAAAAAAAAAAAAAAAACAATATATATAGACGACTCAATCCCTTATCGGATCACTTCGTAAAGTACAAAAAAAGAAGCAGTTAATATCATTAAAAATAATTATAAATATATTTTTTTAAATAATATAAAATCCTCGTCTTTAGCATCGAGTCAACAAATTTTTGTTGGCCTTAAGTCCATTATGTTTGCTATTGAATTGCAGATAATTTTTGGAAATCGGTTAAACAAGAAATGTATTGGTGGTCGATAACTATTAAGCCAAATAATTCAAAGCTTCAATAAATTTTCGTGTAGGGTACAAACATCGCAACAGTCCAAATCAGACAGAGGCCACTTGTTTTAGTAACAAGTTTAGTTTAGTTTAAGTTTAAATTTTCTGATAGAAATGAATGAATAAATAAAAGAAATGAAGAAGGGGAAGCCTTTTGGGTATTTATTATTATGTGCGTTTTATTTGATTTTAGCAGGCGTTTTTAATGCCACACTACGAAGGCGTTAAATGCATGATTTGTGGTTGCACTTGGTAATGAGTTTTTAGCCTAAAATGCGTTTTAAACCAACTCAAACACACTCACAAGCCCAATCAAATCATCATGAGATGAAGAAGTTGCTGTTGCAACTTCATGATCTTCCTCAACATCATCATTATCATGAACAACATTATTATCATTACAAAATTTTATTATCATGCAACACTAAATTTGAAAGCTTTATTATGTTGGTCTCTGTGTGTGTGTGTATGTATGAGTGTGTATGTGTAATTGAGTGAATGTTTGTTTGTAAATGTTGTATTTTAAGTCAAAGAAATGCCAGAGGCAAAAAATGTTCTGTAATTTTCTGATTTTCAATTTCATTTCAACTCTTCAAACTTGAAAAGAAATGAAATTTTATTTGTTCTTCATTCACTAATGAAGTTGTTCAAACAAAATTTTTATTTACATTTTTTTATAAAAATGTTTGTTAAGTTTTTTTTTTAATAAAAAAACTGATTCATTAAATTTTTTTAAATCGTTCATTCTTCGCACAAAATCAAAAATATTATTTTCTGATTTTGAGGCCTCACAATAAGTATTGAAATCTTTAAAACAAAATTTAAAGTTTAATATCTAGAAAGATCTGATCTTTTCCATCGCCCATGTCACTTATATCAACATGGCGGTAAATCATTCCGGCAGAGCATTGAACCTGTCTGCACATCTGTAAGACGTCTGGCAGGCAGATTAGGATGAGTCCTTATCCTTAGGAAACGGAATCCAAGTCTTTATGTTGGTTATTACTTCCTTAAATTTAGATTGTGCTCTCTTCTAATATTAATATTAGTTTTCCGGGCGGTTCTCCCATAATTTGATACCTTATGTATACATTGGTTTTAAAACAGTTTTATACAGGATGACTTTAGTGTCAAGGCTTAGACTGATGGTTAATAAACCAATGTAAGCTAGAGACTTTTAACTTCATATGAACCTTTTTGGTTTCTATATGGCGGCGCCATATATGTTGCCTAACCAATTGAATACCGAGGTATGTAATATAATGTTAAGACCATTAGGAGTAACTTGTGGATAGAATTTATAAATAATAAAATATGAATTGATTTTAGTTAATAGCAAATTGAGATTCAGGAAAAATAAAAGTGCATTTCCCTTGTCAATCGGTTTTATGGCCAAATCTTTAGTCATTTCATTTCTTAATTGACCAAATTAACTGAAACTGTTTTTATTTCACTTCTAAAACTTTCTTTAAATTTCGAAAAAAATTCCCATCGTTTATTTCTTTCATTTTATGTTTTTTTTTTATTTTTTATATTTTTTTTCTCTAAATTGTCAACCAATCTCACATAAAACTGACCCACACTTGTGGCAATACGAATATAAAAAAACCTTTAAAAAAACCTGTAAAAATAACCATCATCAATAGAAAAAATCGAGCAACGCATTTGCCTCACCCATCGATTGTGTTTCCAAACCCAAAAAAAAAACATATAAAAGAAAAAAACTTTCTCCAATTTGTGCTAATGTTTTGGCCGTTTTAATGGTTGATGGATTTGTTGTTGTTGTTTTTAAAAAAATGTTTGAAATCTTTTTCAAAGAAACTTTAAATCGAACTTTTTGTTTAAACTGGGTTTAACTTGCACATTTTTCTAAATCGATAAAACAATCGTTATTTGGCTAAGAAAATGTAAAGTGTTCCGATCACATACCAAAAGTGTGATCTTCCTTCTTTAAATTTAGGGAATATATTTCGCATTCTTTTGGATGGTTGGAACTCAAGATTTTAAGAGAGAGAGAGAGAGAGAGAGAGAGAGAAAGATATAATATTATGAAATATTCCAATAATGATTCTTTTAGCTCTAATTTCAAACAAACTTTTCCACTGCGTGGCGTAGTAAAAATGAACGACAGTTATACCCTCCTTCCAATTTTAAAATGAAAGGATCTAAGTGATCCTTTTATTTTATTTGCAAAATTTTTTATTTATTTCTTGATGTAATTGTGGTCCAATCATAATGCACGATATTAATGTGTCTAAATGTGGAACTTGTTAAAATCGTGATAACTTTTATATAAGTTTTCCTATAACCGGGCACATCAAGATTTGTTTGCCTTTCATAATCGATTAAAAGTGACTGTGACTGGATGCATTGTTCGTGGTAGAAGAAAACATTTGACATTATGCCCTAAAATTAAACATCTCACTATTATCCTAAATTGGGGTTTTGACATTCTACGCATACCATTTCGTAAGATGCAACATCCCTTAGTATTCCAGTTGGAAAATGTTTTTCAATGAACATTTTTATATTAAATAATAACTTTTTCAAAATAATAATTTCATTTTAGAGTTAATTTGAATTTTAGTGAAAATTTTGTTTTTTTTTTTTTTTTTGCAAAATTCGAATGTTTAGTCACAATTTTAATTTTTTAAAATTAATGAGATTTTTTAGTGAAAATTCGACTTTTTAGTGAAAATTTGTAATGGAACATTTCGAATTTAAATTTTTAATGAAAAGTTTAATTTTGATTAAAAATTTCAATTTTTGTTTAAAGTTTTAAATAAAATATGAAATCTTTCGTGAAATTATCGACTATTTCATAAAAATTGTAGATGTGAAAATTTCGATTAACAAAAATTCATTTGTGTAAAAATTAAAAAAAAAAATGATTTTAAACAAAAATGCGATTATTAAGTTTTTTTTTCTTAATTTACATAAACTCGAAGAGAAAGAATGTGTATACATATGTATATGTGTATGTATGTGTGCATGTATGTATGTATGTATGTATGTATGTATGTATGTATGTATGTTGTATGTTTATGTATGTGTGCATGTATGTATGTATGTATGTATGTATGTATGTATGTATGTATGTATGTTTGTTTGTAACATATAGACTCTAAAAGGTTGGGTCAAATTTAATGGAATTTTCACAAAATGATCCCAAAATACCCGAAAGTAACATGAGCTATAAAAAAATCCGATAGGAACTGGGGGAGATGTACCTTCAATAAAAAGTAAATATTGATTACAGCGAGAACTCTCAAATTTGGCCCCAACAACTTTCTCAAGAAATTGTTTTACTGGTCAAAACATAGGACAGATAAGACCAGAGGGAGGGAGCAACACTTTTAGGTCTGCTAGTTTCTAATAAATGTCAAGAAAAATTTCGATTTTTAATAAAAATTCTGAGAAAATTTTAAAATAGAGTTTTTTTGAAATTTTAAGTTTTTAAATAAAAATTATAATTTTGAAAATCAGTTTTTGTGATAATTTAATTTAAAGTTAATGAAAATATCGATTATTTTCACATTTCTATGAAAAAAATCAGTGAAAATTTTGATTTTCTAATAGGAAATTATATGAAAATCCGAAAATAGCGAAAATGTGAAATTTTATTAAAAATTCTTTGAAATTGAATTCTTGAAAAGTATATTTGAGGGATTTTATGACAATTTAGAATTTTCGAAAATTTTCTTTATAATGTTATTCCATTAAAACAGGAGCTAAAGAATAGTTCGACCATGATTTATTTCTTTGTTTCCATATTTGACAAATTCAAAACGTTCAGATGTTAATCGTGAAAATGTGTTCACAATCAGGATATTTACGCTCTCTAAGCTGATGAAAAATACCAGTTCACCAGTTCGCCCCATAATTTAATATTGTTGTCTATAGTTTCGGAGAAAATGCGTCGATTCGTGTGTAAAAATTAAAATTTCTCAAATTTCACTGATGTGAATTTTGATTTAAGATGTGAATTTGATTTTCACTCATTTCTTTTGGCACAAGGAAAAACGAAAAAAAGATGAACTCATAAATTTGATCAATCGTTTAGTTCCTTTTCTAATAAAAACATATTTTAGTTAATTTAAATTTTAGTTGTTTTTTTTTTTTTGTAGTTTATGGTTCTAATCAAAATAAGTTCGTAATATCGTGAACATAAAATTATTTATGTTATTAAGTTTTTAGTACTTAAAAGATTTAAATGTTTTTTGTTCGAATAAAGTGGAGACGCGTCTTTTTTACTAACAATTTTCTCTATTCTTGGTACTTGTTGTTGTTGCTAAAGTACTTGTTGTATTTTTTTGTTTTAATTTGTATTATTTGTTTTCTATTTTCGTTTGTTTGATTGTTTAGTTGTATTTTTAGGGTCTAAAGCTTTAAATGGTTGCTTGGTTGAGTGGTTGGTTGGTTGGTTGGCTGAATTGTTTGTTGGCTAAATGACTTCAGATTGTTGGAGTTCGATGGTAAGAATGGCCATTAATGTCGTCTTTTTTATGGCCAATTTATAGCGTTTTTATTGATTTGACTTTGCCCAGCGTTTATTTTATGTGTTGATTTTTTTTTATTTTCCAAAGACACTTTTTTCCTCTATGGCACTCGAGTCTAAGTATTGGGGTTTATAGGAGGCATTAAACAACAAAGATGTTAAGATTAATATCAGACATTTCTTTTCAATGTGACCAAAAAAATCATAAAAAATAACTACTAAAGAGTAAGTACAACAAGTTCTAAACTCACATATATGTAAATTAAAAAAGAAAGCACTAAATTTACAGTTACAATTTAAAAAAATATATATGTTTTTTGCAGTTTTAATCACTGAAATGAAGTATTGAACCTTTTTCTGAAACCCTACCATTTACGTTTTTATAGTACTTTTAGCCATTTTGCTTGAACATGTAGCCCATGTCCGTTAAAAATCTAAGTTTAGACATCTTTTTTGTGCTCTTAAATTCTTTTCAAAAAGAGCCCAATATCACTCCCTTGATCTAAAGGTAACTTGATCAACAAGAAGAATCAAATCATATTTAGGTAAAAAGTTTTAATAAAAAACGTGTGTTAAGAACTTTTCGACTTCAGTCCTAAAAAGATATGTACTGTTAGAGTGAATAAAAAATAAAACAAATAAGAATTCTATATTCGGCCATACCGAATCTTCAATACCCACCACCACACACTCACACCTACATTCACAAACGTATACATTATATAAACGTTTTTTGTAAATATAACACTGGAACACTTAATGAGTCATTAAATTAATTATATTGTCGGCTATAACTTTATTCTTGAACCGATTTTAATATCATTACAAAATCTCATTATAATTTGTCGATTTATAATTGACAATTTTAAGAAAGTTCTTTGCTAGAACTTAGAGTTTGCCTCAGATATCGTTCTATATCTTTTTATATACCTAATTTAATTTGCTGGTTTTAAATAGCAGACTTCTCAGGACTATAGCAAGTACTCAGCCAAAATTTCATTGAGCTCTGTCAACTATTTCAAATGTAAACTTGTCAACAAGAGACAGACAGAAGGACTTAGCTAAATTGACTAAGTTTTTTACATATATAAATTTTGGCGTCTGATATGATTCCTTCTTAGCGTTACACATGGCATGGCAAAGCTAATATATCCCTCTTCAACACTTGTAGAGGGTGGAGGATGTTAAAACATAAAACAAATAGAAAACGCCTAAATCAGGAATTTTGATTAATTTTATAGTGAAATATTTTAATTGTTTTTGTTTTTATTTCGAATGAAATTTTTGCTTCTCAATCTATTTGAATTTGTATTTTAATTTATGTTATTTTTGCTTTAGTTAGCAAAATGTATTAGGTTTCATTTCATGTTGTTTTTGATTTGGACTTTAATTAAAATTATTTTTTATTTTATTTCTCTAATTGTTGTCTTTTTTAACATTGATTACCAATAAAATTTAAATTAATATTTCCTTTAACTTAAAATATTCATACGTCATCTAAATCAGAAAGATATAAAAAAATGGAAAAAAATAGAAGCAACAAAAACAACAACTTGACACAAAAGTCATAAAACATCAGCACTGTTAACACGTGCCGTGCCAAAAATCCACAAAAAGCTTTAAATAAAAAAAGAACAACAAAGAGACAAAATTCGTATTGAAAAACAAAATTTTTAAAAACAGAAAAAGCGTTTAACTAAACAAGCGACAAACAAACCAAGCGACCATAATGACACTTAACTAAACTGGCCCTCATCATAATCAAAATCAAAATGGCTTTCAAAATTTATTTATTTATTTGTTTTCAATATTTTTATTATGTTTTTTTTTAATTTTTCAATATTTTTATTTCAATATTTTCTTTACGTTTCTTTTCGTTTTTAAGTTGAAGTTTAATATTTATTTTAGAAATATCTTCTTCTTCTATAATGAGTATAACTATCTTGGAGGACAAAATCAGAGTCATTGAAGAGATCTGTGAAAGATTTTTTAAAATTAAATTATAGAAAATTATTAATTTGTTGTAACAGTTGTAGTGTATTTAAAAACCGAAACCGGAAACCAGTTAACCGATTTTTGTTTGGCAGAAAAAAGAACGGTTTCGAAAAATATCTCTTTTGGAAGTATTCGACATGCCGTTTTTTTCAGTCGGTTAATCGGTTTTTAATGGAAGTCACTTAAGGAGGTTATCTCAGATATCCTTCAATAACATTTTTTCTACTAAAAGAAACTTTTTTAGAACAATAACAAATGTTTAGGTCAAATTTTATTGAGTAATGCCAATTATTGAGGATGTGAGCAGATTTTGATTTTATTCAATAATATATATACTTTATGGGATCTTTGTTGATTGCTTCTTGGCGTGCAAAAGAAATGGTAAAGTAAGTATACCCTTGTGGTGTTAGAGGGTTAAATAATTATTTATCGATTTAAATATCTCTGCAACTATATGAGATAAGCATATTTTTAGAGAGATTTATAAGGACTATTAATATACATAATTTCGAATTATAAAAAATCAAAATACCCGACTTCGCCTCCGTATTTGAAAACATACGTTAATCAAAATACGTTAATCAAATCCTCTGTAGTAGTGATGCCCTCCAACACTACTATACATGTTTCTTTGTGTGAGTAAACGTGAGAGAAGCAGCCAAATTATTCAATGTTATTTACTCGCTCTGCTCGAACTGTGAGAGAGCAGCAGTCATTTATAATGTTCGTGTGGAGTAAGCAGAATTTGTCGGGAATTAAGAGTTTTGGGCACCACTGCTCTAAAGTTATAAACAAATTTCCAAATCAAAAAAAAAAAAAAAATATTAGTTCTATTCCACTGTTAACTACGAGACCCTGATTCGTTTTTTGAACTGTTTTGACTTTTATTTCATTTCTTAAATTTTTTCTTCTTCTTCTTTGAAAAGTATAAAGTATAAGTATAAATATTATTAAATAATAAAACATGTATTTATAAATTAATTAAAATTAAAATTATTTCTAATACGTTTCCACCACAATCAAATTTATGTCCAACTAAAATTTCATTTTATTTATAATTTTTTTCGATTTTTAAAATTTTTATAAATTTAATATTTTCTTCTTTTTAATATATTTTGTTGATTATTTCCATTAATTTATTATGGATCGCTAAAATGACTCTTTTTCTAACTAATTCTGGTGTAATTTTTGTTGTTTTTTTTTCTTCATTAATACCAATTTTATATATTTTTATATATTTTTAAACGTCACAAAATTCATAATTAATTTTATCGTTTTATTTGTTGCTGTTTTTTTCTTTTTTAGTTGTTGTTTTAATATAATTTAAAGTTAGTTGCTGTTGTTGTTGTTTGCGTAAAAAATGTAGCATAATTATAAAAGACCCATAAATTTCCATATTTAGCGAAGGTCGTCAACACTTGTGTGTTTTAACGTTTTTTTTTTTTCAAAATTTTATTAGAAATGTTTGTTGTTGTTGTCAACAATATTTTACTAAATATGCATTTGAAATCTACAAAAAAAGCGAAATATAAACAGAAGAGTAAAAAAACGCTTAAATGTGAATACTTAAATATGCTTAAATAAGGGTTATAAACCAATTAGGAAATGTTATCAAATTATAATAAAATTCAAGAAAAATTTATTTAGATGCCAAAAATTATAGAAAGATCCAAAATGAAATAAATAAACACAAATTTTCATTAAAAACCTGATTTTAAGAGTTTGAAATGCCGCTTAGATTTAAGCAATAAAATTAGTGGACTTTAATTAAATGAAACATAAACAAAATAGATTTAAAATTTTAATAAAATTGGCGGGGAATTACAGCTACTTGGAAATATGTTTAATACGTAACTGTGCATCAGCACAAACTCCAAATTGGAACTTGGGAAATATGACAGTTCAAATAAAGCATTCCTAGCAAAACCAATTTACAAGTGCTTGTAATATGTTCATCTGATTTCAAGATATAGCAAACTATAAACTTTCTGAATTTTCAAAGAACTGGGTCCATTTTTAAAGATAAAGCATCTCATCAACAAAGTCACAAATGTCTTAAATCTAATATAATAATATAATAATTTGATGTGATTGTTTTTTATAGTTCTCTTATGTTTACTTTTTAATACCGGCAATGTTATGGACCGATATCTGAAACAACGGCTAAAAAAACTTTTTAATTTACAATAAAATAGCAATAGAGGTAAAACAGGAAGGATAGTTATAGATTAAATATGTAAAATTTTGATACACCCCAAATCCGAGTGTCACCACTTTGATTATAATTTTCTGAAATTTATTGTAATCATTTATTTTGCTGATGCCCCCTCCCGTCAAATTCTAAATGAAGACCAATTCTAATGAAATTTGTCAAACTTATTTTTCTAACCGTTTTGACAGCTTACTAATGCGATGAATATCCGTCCATATTTTGCTAATGCCCTCATATAAGGCCTCTTCACGGAAATAAAACTTCGACTCGTTACCAACATTTATAGACAATTTAAATATATAATTTTCATTAAGGGCCTTCAATGTGAATTAAGTGGTGAAGGGTACACGATTATTTGGTGAATATAAACGATATTTGGTCCATTTTTTATCCCTGCTTCATCAGAGGTCACCAAAAGCTGTTGTCATTCATAATAAGATATAGTGATCACTTATTTTTGGTCCAACTTGTCATTGTGTCAAACCTTTAAAGAGCTAATAAAACAATAATATTTTATTCGTATTTTTTGTATTTTATTAAATCTTGCAAACCACCCGAAGCTAATGCCAGTGGAGAACTATTGGCCTCTTGTTAAATGGGAATTGGAGAGCTCAAAAACGGTGTCCAATAATGATACAGATTTTAAACGGTGATGGAATATCTATTCGAGCAAAGTGACAAAAAGCTCTGGAAGGGTATCCGAAATTTTAGGTTTTTCTTAAATTTACTTACAATAAAAATAAAAATAAAACTGTAAGTTCAGTGGTATCGTTTGTTAAGAATTTTTCGATCACACTTTTTCTTTGTATTTTAGTTTACAAAGAAAAAACATGACTATAAATCAACGTTGAACATAGTTGATTTGAGATTGAATAATTTTTTAAATTAAATTAAACGTGTTTACCTTTGATGTGAAATAATATTGTACATATTCGAATGTTTCGATATTAATGTATAAAATTATACAACGATACATTTTTAAAATTAAATACTCAAGAAAATTCTCATGTTACTGTTTTTTACTTTGAAACAATGTTTAATTAACATTCGTTACCTGTGAAGCAAAATCATAACCAAAAAAAGTTAAATTATTTCTAGTTTAATCAATTTTACATTAATTTTATTTCTGTGTGTTTGAACGCCCATTTTTTAACGTTCTGCTCAATGATTGAATTTTCTAAACTCATAACTAGTATCTGCCTTATGGCTGCTCCACTCAATATAAAGGAAAGGCGATTTCCAGGGGAGACTAAGCAGAAAACTGTTTCGGATATAAAATCTGTAATATAAAATATTTTATAAATTTCAAATTTATTTACAAAAAAATCAAAAATCATAGATCAATAATTCGAGATAAGAAATCATTACCAAATGATTAGTCATATTTTAATATTAATTTATAGTTTTTATTTTATTAAAAAATATATATATTAACACTCCCACTTCATTCTTTCATATCATCATATTCATGCAACAAACATGACTATCTGTCTGCAAGTCCGTCTGTTTGTCTTTATACATTTGCTCATGTTTGTTGGTTCGTTTGTATGTTTGTTTGAAAACGTTTGTTTGCTGCTGCTTTTTGTAAATTAATTATGCAGTTGAACACACAGATTTAAAGATTTAATCACTTTAATTTTTGCAAAATTACAAAAAAAAATAATAATAATATAAAAAATAACAACAACTACAATAAGTTAAGTAAAAAAAACGTTAACGCTTTTAAAAATCGCCAATTATTTAATAAGAAAAATAAACGTTTGCAAAAGAATCTATTAAATAAAATTGTTGTAATATATAATTAATAGATTTAACAAAAAAAAAATACAGATTTTATTATTATTTTTAGCTGAAATGCAGCAACAATAACATATTTATGTGATATTTAAGAAAATAATAAAATGAAAAAAAAAGACGTTAAATATTTATTGCATTTATGCTCATGTGAGAATTTAATTGATGAAATCAATAAAATTCATGAAACTAGTTTTATGATTGAAAATGTAATTCGAGAGAAAATTGTGATTGAATGTTGAAGTTATTGTTGGCGTATCTGCACAAGTATGATGATCAGTGATCGTAGTCTTAGTATTCCTACACTGAACTAAAAAAGGTTGTACATATAACTAAAAAGGGTGTAGAATTGAAGAAAACTTCATCATAACGAAATTTTTCGTTAATTTTTCTTAAATTCTTCAAATTGAAGAAAAATTGTCAATATGACTATTTGAATTCATAAATAAAAATGGGTTAACTTGAATAAATGTTATTCAATTTGAATAATACATTATTCAAATTGACAAAAATAAATTCTTTATATTGACGAATATTATTCAATTTAAATATCATATTTAAGTTAAATTTACGAAATTTGAGTAGAATTACGTTAATTATTGTAATAATTAATACTAAAATATTAAGGACAAAGGGAAGTAGTGCTCCCCATACAAAGCAAATATTGATTCTGGAATATCTTAAGAACTGTAACAATGAGAATTTTCAAATTTGGTCTCAATAACGTTCTCGAGGAACTGTTTTACTGGACAAAATGTAAGATAACAATGGGATTAGGGGAGAAGTAGACCGCATACAAAGCAAATATTGATTATCGAACATCTATAGATCTACTACAGCGAGAATATGGTCCCAATTATACGTCCAACGGCTTTTTAGCATATTTGAAGAAAATTCTTCAATTTAAAGAAAAATCATGTTAATTAGAAAAAATCATTTTTTTTTCGTTAAAGTTCTACGAAAATTTTTCGTTAATATTACCGACGACATTTGGTTCAGTGTATATATCAATAAACACTATGGTGAACGGGGTTTTTGTAGTTCAAACAAAAGACAGTTTCTTTTGTATGGTTTTGTATTATCCCTCGATTCTTGTACACAAATCTAACCCTTAGCCAGAAGTAAGTAGCGATTTAACAAAGGGCGGGGACTTGCCCCTAATTGATACAACTTATCCAATAAAAATCTATTTTTGTGATACAAATTGAAGTATTTCTAGATACATCAGACGATTAAGATGACCAGTAGTAAACTTATTTATCAAACACAATTCCACTTTATAATCATCTACAATTATTTAGAATTTTTGTTTATTTCAAATTATGTCTCAACCCTCGTATAATTTGGTTTTGCAATTGTAAGTTAATTGTGCAAAATATTATCATAACAATAACTTTTATGAACGATTTATGAAATTTGAAAATATTTTTCATAGTGGGCGCTATATCGAAACTATGGGAACTTATAAACCAATTAACGTATAATTCAGCACAAGTATTAAGTCTTAATTAAGCGAAATATAATCCTAATGTTTGTTTTGAGTTTTATGAACTTTTTTATTATGGGAAATTATGAAATAAAATGTGGTGTACGGATTGTGAGGGTTTTTGTTTTTTTTGAGGTTAATTTTTATTGAAATATTTTATTTCTATAACTTTTATTCTGAGGCCGATTTTATAGAATTTTTTTATAAAAGTTTTTATAAAGATATATTCACAATATTTACCTGAACTGTATATCAGTCGAACAAACAAAATCGTTTAACTATAAAAGTGATTCAAAGCCGATTTGTAAACTTATTTTTAGTGAAAAATTAATTTCTTTTGTGAAAGTTTTTATAACTTTTTTGTGCAAATTTTCAGTCAGCTTTTAGAAGATTTGAATTTTTTTATTAACAAATTTTTAAATTAAAAAAATTTTTTGTAACAATTTGTTTATTATTTTAAGGAAAAATTAAAAATGTTTAAAAAACTGCATTTTTTTAATAAAAAATTAAACCTTTGAGTGAATTTTTGGTGAAATTTTTCAAAAGAATTTAAACTTTTATGGAAAACTAGAATTTTTAAAGAAGTGTTTGAGTTTTTTGTAAAGACTCTGAATTTTTAGTGAAAATTTGTAGAAAAATTTTTTTATTTTTATTGAAAATTTTAGTTTTTAATGAAGTTAATGAAAATTTGGATTTTTTAGGTTAAATTTGATTTTTTTGGTGAAAAAAGCATTTAGAAAACATATTTTTTTAACTTTTGGATATTAGGCGATTTAAGATATCGGTGTATATCCTTTTTCATTCAACTGATTTAAGTTTCATTAAATTTTTGTTATTAATTTGAAATGGCAGTTAATTGAAAACAATTATTTAAATTTTATATCGAAATTTTGAGACTGTTATTAATCTTGTCTTAGGTTTACATACTAAATGACAAACTTATTATATTTCCTTTCAGATATTGTGCTGTTGTAGAGTCTGAAATCGGTATCTCTGCTGAATAGTTGAAAAATTGATTAAATTTCATTATAAAAAATTAGATTCCTCAGCCTGTATTTTTGCTTTAAACTCTTGTTTGTCTAGCGCTGTTGCTGTTAAATTTAAAGAAATTATATTCTTTACTACAAAATAATGTTATTTTTTTAATCCTCTGTTTTAATAATTATTTTTTTTATAAATAAAATACAATATCTATTTTATATTATATTTCTCTATATATATTTTTTATTTTCAATTACATTATTCAACGTTTAATTAACTCAACGTGCAATTATTTCAATTAAAACTGCTTCCCAGGCGTATGAGTAACAACAAATATTTATTATTAAACAATACATTTTTTTGTTTTATTTTTTACCAGTCATGAAAATTTATAAACAAAAAAAAAAAACAATATAAAACAGAAAAAACTACAAGACTATAAATAAAAAAAAAATAATAATAGTTGATAGCGTAATTAAAAAAAAAAACTATGAAAAATAATAAAAACAACGAGTAAGAATGCTACATTCGGCTATGCCGAATCTTCAATACCCTACACCACAAATACGTGTGAAGTAAAATACATAAGCTCAAAGATGTATGCAATACATATATAAAAGTTTTATTTAATCTAACACAGGAACATTTAATGAGTCATAAAATTAGCTACACTGAACCAAATATCGTTGGTTATCGAAAAATTTTTGTAAAATTTAAAAAAAGAAAGGTGTTAAATAAATAGATTTTTATTCTTATTAATATAATGTTTCATCAAATTGAAGAATTTTCTTCAAATATACTAAAAAAATTGATCAAAAATTTTTAAGTAAAAATGTTAAATTGAATAAAATTTCATTTAAAAATTAACGCAAAATGTATTATATGAACAGATATTTAGTAAAAACAGCTTTAACGCCGTAAGTAAAATAATACACAAATTTATTCAATTCTACATACTAAAATGAAATTAATTTGAATAAAACTTTTGTTAATATAACTACTTTTTTCGTCAAATAATTTTGTATATTTTCTTTGTCACATTTGATGAAATATGAGAAAGAAATGTAAATTGAATAATAAATACAGGAGGAAAATACTTTATAGATCATTCTAATTAATATGACTGAAATTAAGGCAGCATTTTGCATAAATTCATGAAAATGCACTTTTCATCAGAAATGCGGTCGGCTCAGCATCGTACTATTGACAGTGAATTATTTTTAGTTGTGTTTTACGTTTTTTACACTAAAAAAGAATTATCTAAAATTAGCTTTTACCCAGTGCGCTTTGTTGCACAAAAATTCTATTGAGTCCTAAATCTCGAAAGAAGTTTCACATATTACAAATCAACGTGTATTAAAAATGTGATAAGGATCCAATTCTCGCTGATCTTTAGATATTCTATAATTAAAATTTGCTTTTTATGGGGGCAACTTTTCCTATGAACCGGTAAAATAATTTCTTGAGAAAGTCATTGGGACCAAATTTGAAAATTCTCGCTATTAAAGTTCTTAAGATATTTTTTAATCAATATTTGCTTTGTATAGGGAGTACTCTTTCCTTTTGTCCTTAATATTTTAATATTAATTTATTACAACAATTTCATGTAATTCTTTCCTCAGGTATTAAAATTGAATAATATTCATCAATATAAAGAATAAATTACTACCAATTAAATTAATGTATTATTTAAATTGAATAATATTAATTCAAATTAACTGCCTTTATATTAACGAATTCAAATGGTCCTATTAAAATGTTTTCGTCAATTTGACGAATTTATTAACATTTTTTGTTATGATAAATAAAGATTTCGTTGGCTGATATTTAACATATTTTTCTTTAATACTACACCCTTTTTCGTTATATTTACTACCTATTTTGGTTCAGTGTATATTTTAAACTATAATTTTTTTGCAACTGAACCGATTTGATCATTTTGGAATGATGATAAAATATATATAAATAATATTTTGCCAAAATTTTATTATATGTTTATGATTGAAAATTGACAATTTTACGAAAGTTATTCGCTTTAACTTAGAGGTTGACTCAGATATCGGCCTATATCTTTTAATATACTGAACCGATTTTGCTGGTTTTAAATAAGAAACTACTCAGGACTATAAAAAATATTCTGACCAAGTCGACGCTAGATTTTGATTTGTGCAACAATAATATACATTATAGGATTAGAGATGATTCCTCTCAGCGTTACATACGGAATGATAAAGTTAATATATCTTCTTCACCACTTGTGGTGGTGGAGGGTTTAAAAACTGTGGGTTTAATTAGTTAAAATCTAGAAAAATATTCAAATTTATAATTTATTGTTTTTTGTTTGTTTTTAGCCCACTGTAAGTGTTATATAACATCATTTTGGAAAAAATAAAACTTTTTTGAAAACTTTGTATTTTCCCCCGTTTTAATAAAATTACATAAAATCTGTTTTTTATTATTAAATCATAATGCAAAAAAATGGTTACAATAATAAATTTAAATCGGTTTTATAAAATTAGGAAGATCGTGTGGTTTTATCGTTGTTGTTGTTTTTTAGATAAGATTTTTTACTGGAAATAAAATCACCACTTGACGCTTGGCTGCATATTTTGATTAGTTACAAGTTATTGTTTTTTTTATTTTTATTATTTTTGATCAAAACAAATTAAGATCTATAATTGGCGTTAATAAAGAAATAAAGTATGTATACGGAATTATATGAAAATGAATTTTAACTAAATAAACTTTTTTATTTTAGTAAAGAAGAGATTTAATTGAAGTAGAACTGATTATAAATTTTCGAATAAAAGTCTGTGTTTTTAGGTTCAAGTAAAATAGTAATAATCGGTAAAATGAACATTTTGATATGAAGTGGGGTTTTATGATGACTATTGGAAATTATGAACTACTTATCGAGAGATCTGGGTCTGTCTTTTAACCGATCTTCTTTATTAAACATTTATGTATTGCAAAAATTTAATAAGAATTCTAAATATCTGTGAAGAAAAGCTACATGTAATATTGGACTTATCATCAATAGATTCCAAAAAAAATCATTTGTACCAAATTTCATCGTGATATCTTCAAAATTGCGACCTGTAGAAAGTTCGCAACGGTACATAGAGGAACACATTCAGAAGGACAAGAAAAAATGGAATCATAATATCCCAACCACCTGTGTTGGTGTACGCAAGTGTGTTGATTTATTTGAAATTTAAAACACAGGATTTTCTAGAAATATTTCAGATGAAACAAAGGTAACCCCTCCCACTATTGAAAAGCCTAATCGTTTTTTTAAAGATCTTATTTACAGCCAGTACTTGCTATTGAGTTAAATTTTGTCCTAATCAGTTATACTCGTCCAAATTTTACCATATTCTGTTTATGTGCTAAATTGTGGATCGTTCTTTAATTAACATATTTAAAATAATATTGCACAATGTTAATTTTTTTAAATATTCAAAATCGTAATAAAAACAATGGTAAATTATAACTGTTTAAATCGATTTGATATTGCATTACAGAATTATTTTGTATGTTTTGAACCATGGAAAATATTTTGATAGG
This sequence comes from Cochliomyia hominivorax, assembly GCA_004302925.2. Lineage (NCBI taxonomy): Eukaryota > Metazoa > Arthropoda > Insecta > Diptera > Calliphoridae > Cochliomyia > Cochliomyia hominivorax. The sequence continues at coordinate 6,815,552 of PYHX02000413.1, forward strand.
ATTTCGATATGATTCGCTGGATTATAGGGTGGGATTTAAAGGTATTTTCTGAATGCAAATCAGAAATACATTTCTTGCGAAGAAATAAACATAACTCGACAGCAATCGTATACATTTTTGTTGTAGTATTTCCAATGATTGAAGAGTTTCAGAAATATTTCCAAAAAATTGTTGTAAAAGAATTTCGAATTGAATTTACGAAAGATCAAATTAGAAAGACCATTTTGAGACCTGTAATCATTCAAATCAATTCAAATGAAAATTTATAGAATTATTTCAAAAAAATATTGGATTTTTTTCAGAAATTTATTCACAAGGAATTTCTGAAATAATATGAAAACTCAAATACAAAAATTTCAGCAATAAACAGGTGATAAATATTTGTCACTTCTTTAATAAAATTATTTGGAGGATTTTTAGTCACTGTAAGAAATTAATTTAAACTTTATTCCAAATACGCATCAGTAAGGTTCGTGAGATAATCTGGACACGATCAGCGTTACCGTTGAGATTTTTCAAAAAGTCGCACAAAAAGGGAATTTGTGGAACAAAGGTCACAACAGGTTTAATTTACCATAAATTAACACTTTTTGAATACTTTAAATTAAAAGCTTGATCTGTTTCCGATTTATGTTTGAATAATCTTGAATATTAAACAACAATTAGTTAGTTAAATTTGACATTATTCCGTTTTCCATTATGATTTCGTAGAAGTACCATGAATGAATTCTAAATTTTAATTTATTTTATTCTTAATTTATATTAAATTTATTGATTTGTTATTTGTTAAGCCAAATGAATGAAATTTTATGAAGTTTTATGCTGAAAATGATAATTATAAAAAGGGCGATAAAAAGGGGAGTTTTTAGAAAGTACACAAAAAATCACATGCCATTTGCGACTAATGTCGCAACAACGATAACACTGTACACGATCATAACTCTCTCTCCACAATATCGTAAAAAACAAATGTTTTCGGCAAAACAGAACTGGGCGTGCAATTTCATTCGAATTTACTTGAAAATTTTAAAGATTCAAAGGTCTAAACTGCATTATTCTGTGTATGATCAAATTTGTCCAATGGTTCGATCAACCTTTAAAAAATTTGTTCACATTTAAGAATATTTTTATCATACGATTATAAAGACTGCGAAGATACAGTAAATGTAACTTTGAACTAAAACTCGAAAGCTTATTAATTAGTTTGTGCAAATTGTTCATCCGATCTTGTTCATCTGTTTTTGCGAGGCTTGTTTTCAAACGAATAAACCGAACTTGATCGAAATCTTGCAGAATTATTATACACCGATATTTCATGAAGTATATTATTAGGACTTTAAAGGTTAAAGCTCTTTTTCATTATTAATTGAATAAAGTTCATTTTTATAGATCCAATATTTCTGTTAACTTACTTTTCTTTACAATTTTATTATTGAAAATATGAATTTATATTAACTGCTAATTACTACGATTAATAATAAATTGCCATCATTATTTGGATGGGAAATAAAGTATTTGAACCCTTTTCTGGTCCAATTATTTATTCATTAAATAGTTCAACACTTGAGGAAATTGTTATTTTGCAAATGATTAAATGTGATCAATAAATATAAATTTAATAATAACTCACTTTTTCATTATAATTATTTTTCAAAAGCTAAAATTATTAACTTGGAATAGAAAGATAATTAAACAGGTGTCGTGAAAATTAACTTCCCAATGTAAAAATTTATTTCGAAATCTAAATTAACCCAAGATCTATTTAATTTTTTTTGATCAAGTTACTTTGTAAACATGTCAGTTATTATGTTTAATCGCAGACAAATGTCAAATTCACAAAATATTGTTAATCTGATTCAAATCAGTGACCAGAAAAAAGTGCGTACTAAAATGATTAAATATTTTCAATAAAACCCAACTTGGTCCTCCAAAAACTTTGGCCAAGCATTCAAAGATCTGCTGTGAAACTGGCTCCAATGTTATTAAACAGTATCGAGAGCACTTGTTCGTTGACATAAAATCTGGTTCAGGTAGAAGAATGATCCAAATGATGTTTCTAAAGCCAAAAATAGAAACATTCTTTAAAGCTTCAATACATCCGGAAAGAAGAACCTAACCAGAGGTGTCCTAAAGTGTAGTAAATGCTGTGAATTTAGTGCTTTCGTTTTTATTCACATTTATGTATGTTAAGAATTTATTTCTTGGAAAAAATGTCAAGTGAGTTGAAATTTAATGTTTTGCAAAATGGAGCTTCTTGTGCCCTTTAAAAAGAAAAAATGATGACATTTTTGTTTAATTTTAATTAAACAAATTAAATTAAATTAACAATTTCGACATTCTTTTTCCTAAGGAGATTTTAATTTTCACTTCAAAAATTATGGTTGATTTCGGTTGGGGGGACATAAATTTTATTTACAATCTTTGTAATTTATCTATAAAAATGAACATTTCATTGATCATTGAAAGAAAAAAATGTCTTTAGATAAAGATCAAAAAGAATAGAAAGTTTGAATTTACCAAAAGCAACAACAACACAACAACGACGGATTAAGAAAAGAAGTTCGTTCCTAAGTCTTTCACAAGGTGCAACAAATCTAAATATTGAAAAAAAAACTAAAGGTGAGTGTATGTTAGGAATAAGTATGTGTGTTTGTGATTTAACTAAATGAGCACAATAAATACAAATACAACAACAACAACAATAATAATAATAATAAAAGAAGTGTCACCATCATTTCTAAAATATGTTTCGATTAAAAAAAATCGAGAAAAAAACTAAAATCAAACAACAAAACAATAAAATATCTACAACAACAGTCTTTTTTAAAGTTTTGTGTTATTTTATGGAGGTTTAGTTTAGTTTATTTCTTTTTTTTCTGTTTGTTTGATTTTGAAAATCTTTTGGTGGAACTGTCACTGGTCAACAACAATAATAACAACAACAACAAAAAGCTAATGATGAAATTTATTACCCAGAGCCACAACAAACAACAGCGCACAAAACAATAAAAAAAACAACACTAATAACAATACAAAACGACATACATAAGTATGTGTGTAAGTTTATGTGTGTGTGTGTGTATGTGTGTTTCATAAACCTAATCAAGGTTTAATATTTTAAACAAAATTTAAAGAAAAAAAATCAAATCGAATCAAATCAAATGAAATGAAACCAACTAAATTGAAACTAAAGTAAGTCAACGAATGAACTAGTGACTAAAAGACTAGTAACAGCAAATAGTTCAATATTACAGAAATTTTACTAGTGAAACCGTTTTCGAAATACCCTACACTTAATACAGTGGTTGCAGAGCAATTTTTGAACCACTGCACAGTAAAGAAGAATCGATTCCAAATCTGTAACTTTTTATTGAAAAGAGAGATTTGGCCGAATTTTAAGTTAATGATAATAATTAATTTTAATCAAAATTTTGAGTTTAATTTTTAAGTTCTAAAGTTCCAAAGCTTGAACTTTAAAAGACAATGCCGTTTCGAGTACCTTAATATGTTTCGAATCGCATGTTAATACCTTTTCCAGACCTTCAACTCTGTATGTCAAAATCAAAAAAAATTGCAATTTTATTTTCAGTACAAAAGAAAATTCATTTGTTAAATCAATAATTATTTTTAATATATATTTATCTGAAAGGTTTCTTATATAGCAGGTTTTGTATACGAAAACCCTATAGATAAGTCCAGACCCTCTCGAATCCGACTCTTTTTTATCGTTCTTTTGAGTTTAACTTTTAAGTTTTGAATACGAAAGCTTGAACCTTAAAAGAGAATACCGTCTTGAATAACCCAATATGTTTTTTATCATATGCTAATGCAGGTCTTTCCAGACCTCCATCAAATGTGGACTTTATGGACCAGAATCCAAAAAATTTCAATTTTGAGATATTTCTCACAATTTTCAGAAAAAGAGGAAATTCTTTTGTCAAATCAATAATTCTTTTCAAAATTTTTATTTAGAATCTTAGAGTCCATATTTTCTTAAAATTTCAGAAATATACTTTATTTTATTATTTTTAATTTCTCGAAAGTAATCAAAATTACGCTTATTTCTAAATGGCGGAAACTATTCAAAGTATTTTTATTTAAAATACATTTTTTTATATTATTCTGAATAAAATTCTAAATTTTTTACCAAAAGAAATAAAGATTTATTTCCAAAAAATCGATTTCACCCCACTGTGCACTATGCTAATTAAGCCTACAAGTTTCATCACTCGATGTGTCTATATTGTGGGATCTTCTGGATTATAAGTACCGATCCAGTCCATTTTATTCTAACTCAAAACTTTATATGAGCAACAACTCTCAGCTTATTGTGAAAAATTTCAGTGGAGACGTTTTACAGAGGTTACAGATTCATTTCCATTTTAAAACTAAATATGAAAATATATATTTTAAGAAAATTTCCTCCGATATTTTCTAAAAATTTTCAAGGTCTCATTGTAGCCTGATAACAATTCGTTTTCCACCGATTTGAGCTTCTAATTTGTTGGTTTATTATTTTGTTTGTTGTCATCCAGCCATCGCACAAGTATTTATTAGTTGGGTTTATTACCAATCAACTAGTCGTTTAGTCGCTCCGTCAGTCTATCTGTTGTAGTAGTCGTTCTGACAACTATTTGGTCATCTCCATTAACAACCAACCTTAGTTGGCCAGCTTAACTTAACTGTCCAATTCCATTTCAAATAGTCACCACAGTTTGGGGGCCCTTTTGATATTAGAAACAGTTTTAGATGTCAAGTCAGTACAAGTGTTCACGTGTATTTATAGCTCTTTATATAACTGTGAGTGTGAGTGTATGTGTGCGTTACTATTATTATTGTTGTTGTTGTGTTTAGCAGGTTGTCATTTATTTTCTGATTTCTAGATTTTAAATTTGTTGTTTTGTTTTTAAAACTATTTTGAAATGAACTTGTTTTACCCACCAACAACCAACAGTTACAACAACAACAACACACTTTTACACACACATACTTATACACCTAAATGTAAAAAAAGGTAAAATAAAAAATATCAAACAGTAATAAAATTTATAGTCCACATTTTATCTCCAAGTGTGGCTTAATTTGAATTTTGCTATTTTGGAAAGTTACAATATTTTTTTTTATTTTTATTTTTGTTGTTTTGTTTGTTGTTTAAACCTTTTAAACTAAAACTAGTCTTCTTTATTAAATCAAAAAAACAATAACAACAATAATCACAAAAGATCACCGATTTTTTTAAATGTTGAGAGTCTTAGACCCAACGTCGATAAATTTATATGAATCTCCAACAATAAAAGTTGCAAACAGTGGGACAATATCAAGAGATTTCAAATGGAAACGAAAGACCATGTAACACAGTGTAATAATTAAAACAAAAACTACTGTTTTCATTGCTACGAGATTGGTTCAGAGTTTCTTTTAAGGGACTTTAAAAATTTAAAGGATGTAAAATTTTAAGAAATTTCAACAACAATTGCAAGAGATACAAATCTTTCCTCTTAAAAATATCAAAAATTTTCGGGAGGAAATGTGCTCAATAATGGACCGATCTTTTTATATATTTATATTAAGTCATAAGTTTTGATGAACACAGATAAGAACTACAGTAAATTTTGGAAGTACTTTCATTTAAATGGAAAAAGTATTCAACAAGCGGGTCTAAACGGTCCGAATGTATATATGGGAAGAAAGTATATTGTTAAAGCTTTCTTCTGGTAGTAAACACTCTTCTTACCTTTTTCCCTTTCAAAACTTTTATTACATAAAACTTCAAACTTTTTTAAAAAACATGTGGTACATATGGAAATAATTTCAAAGCACAGTGGGTCCTAACATTTATAACATTTCAGAACGTCTAAAAGCGATATTTTTATTATACACCGATATTATAATTGTCCTATGTTACATGTCGATATCTGTATAAATTTTTACTGCATCACAATTTATCAAAATTGGTAAAAAATTGTGCCTGATTTTGGGGTTAAAATTTAATACTCATTGACGGACAGTCAGACAAAAAATTTCGTAGGAATCCAGATTCTTGTTTTGCAAGAAAAGATTAGAGCGTTAAAGTTTTAGGGACTTTTATCACACTTTTATCACACACTACGCTAATTTTTAGTTATGATTTAAAGTTATGCATTCAACGTGGGACTGAATCGATTTTGGAATCTTTAGACTTGGAATATATACTTTTTTCACGCAGTCAAAGCACAGGAATAATTGAAATCTAGGACCCCATAGGATATAAATTGAAGATGTTTTGTAAGATGTCATAATAGAGTATCTGCGACATTAAACCCTTTTACTCGTGCATATCGTGGTAGAAGGGTTCAAAAATGGTATTTAATTTAAGACAACAAGATGTTAAAATTATTAATGAACAACCCTCGTATAATTTGGTTTTAAGATAATTTTATTAAGTGCAGATTTTTCAATTTATCTTAAGGAGAGTTTTTTAAATGATTCTTTCTTGTTCTAAATCATTTTTAGCCCACTGTCCATTATCAATATTGTTTTTGTTTTCTTCATTAATTTTATTAATAAACTATTTCATTTTGTCTGATTGTATTTTTCTTAATTTTTTGTTTTTGTCTTCTATTAAAGAAATTTATTTATTTGTTTTTATCTCTTTTCAAATTGTGGTTCCATTTTAATGAACTTCGAAATATTTATTCCTAATTTGATTTCATTTCATTTATTCATTTATTTATTTTTATATATTTTTGTTTTTTTTTTCCTTTTTTGCTAATTCATTTTAGTACAAAAAATAATAAATAAAATACACAAGATTAAAGTAATTTTTGCATAAATTTAATAAATTTTCGTCAAAAGAATTAAAGAACATTTTATATGTTAATTTATGAATGATAAAATGCGTCAAAAATTATATTTATTTTATTCGATTTCATTTCATTTCATATTTTTATTATTTTCTGTTGTTTATTTGTTGTCGATTTAATAATTTTCTATCGATTTGTTTGTATGAAACAATTTCATAAATTTATACACTAGAGCCCCGACTTGCGTCGTTAATGGGGACCGGAGAAATGCTACGTAAATCTAATCATTATATAGACAGACAGTTTTATAACTTATTATTTTGACACAGCGAAAGCATCGGAGAAGTTGACAGCTAGGATCCCATAGGGGACCAGTTGAAAGAGTTATAGAAGCTCACAATCTGTTATCATTGATATTAAACATTTAACCACGAACGAATAAAAATTCAGTTGTTGTTCTTTTGATCGATCGAATGTAACCAATTCCGAAGAATTTCCATTTTGTGGAAAAACGTTCACACATTACGCGAATTTTAATAATGATTTAAACATTTTTTCTTAAGGTCAGAGTAAATTAAAAGAGCTTCATTTGTTCGCGTATCCACATTGCAAGAAGGGACTCCATCTTAACCAATTAGATATTTTGTTTAGATTGGAGTAGTGTGACAATTGATTTATTTTATCACGGGAATTTATCTTACTGTTGTAGGTTTTAGTCCAAGAGCTCTTCTTATAATAGCAGCCTTTTCTCCCGATTCAAAACGTTTAACTACGTTTAATCTTAATTCCAAACTTATTACTTTGACTTATTTTTCACGTCCTTAATATATTTTGACGAATCAAATACTATATTTATGCCATAAGCAGACACTTAATCTTTGCACCACTTAACGTACAGGTGACGATAAATGTTATCAGTGATGATAAAAATGGTAAAAATTTTAATCGTTTCTAGCGATGCAAATCGAAATCAAAACAAAGCAAATTGAATTGACTTAACTTGAAATCAGTTCTTAAAAAGCGATGCTAATCCGCAGGCCGCAAATCGGGGCTCTGGTGTATTTATATTTTTACTACAGACAAATTGTCTTTCGTTTAATATTTAGATTAATTTAGAGGATTTTTCTGATGTTTTTAATTAAAATAAATTTAAAATAATAATTTTTCTGTGAATTTAAGTTTAATTTTTCAATAAATTTCTTTAAAAATTTATTTATTTATTTTTTTTTTAATGAGAAATCTCTCTTATTTTCTTGAAATTTAAAATGAAAAACAAAATGTATTTTTAAAATTTTAATCGTATTTAAATAACAATAACTTAAGTTTTTGTTTTGGAAAAAAGTGTGTTTAAAATAATTTGATTTTAACGTTTCAGAAGGATTTCAGTCTTTTTTTTTTTGTTATTTAAATGAAGACAAATCAAAAACTATTAATTCATTCAATATTTTTATGTTTTTTTGTGCAAATATGAAATATGTGACAGCAAATTTGACACGCGCCCGAAGGCATAATTATAAAAAAAATAAATAAATAGTGATATTGATAGAAAGTCAGATTAATTAGCTTATTTTGATCTCGTCTCTGAGATCAGTGTAGGCTGTGAAGTGTCTTGAAGATTTTTCTTTAATTATTTAATTTAAATTAAAATTTCGTTACATTAACGATCATCTCTGCTTTTCCGACGGCATACGATCGTTTTATATTATAAATTGTTAATATTATTGCTTCTTGCTATTTAATATAATTTAAAAGTTTTTTTTAATAAAAGGAGTATAATGTACATTTATTTTCAGAAAGAAAGAAAGCCCAACATGATGCGAGCATGTAAAATTATGTAGCGATCATTCATTTTTTATGTACAAAACACACTTCTTTAAAATATTTTCATGAGTTTCATTTTTATTATTACGCCGCTTGGAAGTGACGGATAAAGTAAATTGTGGATCGATCCTAGCAAAATTTGGTTAATTGTTTTTTGGTTATTTTTATGAGCATAAAATCCCATTCCAGGAGGACATTTGTATGGAAGCTTCCAGAAATTTTGGATTGAATATGAATATATATGAATTTCAATAGACTGCGTCCTTGGCATAAGTAATACTACATACCAAATACCGACAAGTTATTTTTAAAATTGTGACCCGTAGAGTGTTCACAAAGTTTACATTGGACGGGCAGACTCAAGAATGTCATTGATCATCATTACTGATTTTGTTATTTTTTACTTTTCGGAAAACTTTTTGGAAACATACAAAATGCTTTCTTAACCTTGAACTAATGTTAAAATTGGAAAAATATTTGCCATTTTTGTACCGATTTTGATGATAAGTGGAACTATAATGATATATACATTTTTCAGGTTTCATTAATAATTGTCGAGATCATGAATTTTGGGATTATTATATGTGGATGAACAAAATTACAAAGATCTGAGGTCTCGAAGAAGGTGGTAATCTCCTGCGTACTAGTGGTATTGAGTGGTACACAACATATGTCAGGTGAAATTTTGAAGTAAAAATTTATTTTCAAATAAAATTAAATTTAAGACGCCTTCAAAATATCACTTACATGATCTTGAGTTGCAATGAAAGTTTGAATATCATTTACATGATCAACAATTTAAATGTAAATTTACCACAAAATGAAATTTGTGTCCATCATTTTTTCTCCAATAAGGCAATAAGTTTTGAATTCAATGGAATTTCTTAAAAATCTACCTCTATTAGCATTCATTCCAATGTGTAATTAACTTAAAATTGGTTAAAAAATATACAATTACACTTTAATAACAAAAAAAGAAAAAAAGAAAACAAATCAATAAAATATAAATTTGTTAGTTAAATGGTTTTTAAAATGTATTTTAAAATATAATTTTCCATTATTTCAAATAATAACTGACCACACACCTGGTGAAAAGGAGAATCTCGGTGGTTATAGGCCACAACAATATTCAGTGTTAATGACAAATGCAAACACGCACGCGTCGTATCATACAAAACCAACTGAAAATATCAACTTCCTTCTCTTTGGAAAATAAATTCTTGTTGTAATAAATTTTATAATAAATTATTTTTTTTCTTTACAGTTTAAAATTGTTGTATGTATAAGTGTATTAGTGTGTAAGTGTGTGTCTGTTTGTTTATATAAAAATACTGAAAATCCCATCATATCTAATTACTTGGAATCTTGGCATAATAATTAATCGATTGTAATCAGTCAAGATGAGCTTAACTTCAAATGTCTGTCTGTCTGTCTCTCTATCTGTCTGTCCATTTATCCATCAGTCAGTTGATCAGACAATTCGTCAGTCAGGCTTGAGATTGAAACCATCAGCCAGTATTAAAATATTAAATAACATGTACCATTTAAAAAACGATGACGATAATAATAATGACGATCATTTGCTTTATTTATGATCGAGGTGGTGGTTGTGATCATCATCGTCATCTTCATGGTGATCATGTTAAAAATGTTGTTGTTGTTGTTGTTTTTTCTTTTGGTTAATAGTCATTAAATGAAAGTAATATTTATTTAAGTATTTAACTATTAATTTATTTGTTGGTTAGTTGTTGTACCATCAGAACAGGTCTTTATTTTTGTTCGACTCAATCACCCATCAGTTATTTATTCATACATTCCCTCATTCATTTATTCATCAATGACTGTAATATCTCTCTTACTAATAAAACAAGTGAAAATGTTATAGTCGGTCAGACTCGACTAAGTAGTTCCCCACACCACATTGTTGATTGTAAATGACAGCTATGAAAAATCTTTGAACGGTCCTCGCATAATTTGCTTTTATGATTAAGTATGAAGTATATTTTCATGGTACTAACATTAATGTGAAATTTATGCGTTTGAAATGGAGTTTTTCTGGAAGATTAATCGAAATTACAAGAAATGTCAGACCCACCCTCGTATAATTTTGAACATAGATTTTTGCTCATATTTATCTTCATTAAACTTGTTTTTATTACAATACCAATGTAGAAATGAGATTTATGCCCTTTTATCTATAAGAAGTAATGGATCGACCCTCGCATAAATTGGCACATTGACTTTTTTTGTAGAATTTCGTTGAAAACTCTTTATATTTTATGACCTTAAAACCCCATTCCTGAAAGACACTTGTATGATGTCTAATAGGCTTTGTCCTTAACAGACAGACAAACAGATGGACGGACTTCGTTAAATGATTGAAAGAAAATAATTCTATGTTGAATGGAATACATAAAATTGGGTGTTACATAATTTGCTCTGTATGCTACAAACATCAGCTCAAACGCATAATATCCCAACCTCAAAGGAGTGGTGTAGGGTATAAAAACCAACATGATCGTTTTCCGTCTTATGGTCGATTATGGAGAAAAATCATTAAATGATCTGTTTGTATGTATTTTCATAACTGTCTGCCTGTCTAAATGTTATCCGTCCTTGTCTGATATTTAAGAAAAATTATGAATATTCTTCTCAATTTGTTTTCATAAATGATCATTTTCATTTCATTCATTCATTCATTCATTCATCCATTTCATTCCATTCATTTATTCCTGTTAACAGCAAAATATTAATGTTTTTGCTTTTGTTGTTGTTATTTCTATAAACGTATTTTTTTCAATTTGTTTGTTTTGGTAATGAAGTCAATTTCCGTTTTGGAGCACTAATAACAACAACAACAACAAAAATAATCTTCATCATATAACTAACATTCAATCATTTGTTCATTCATTCATACATTCATACATGTATCAATCTATATAAATTTATTTCGCTTATAATATTTGCATACAAACATGACTGACTGACTGACTGTGTTGTCTATTGCAAACGTCTTCCCTTTCCTAATCATACAGCACAGACAGACAGACATACATTCATACATGTCTATGTATCTATCTCCTGATCGTATTTTCTATATCATATGATATGATATGGATATGTTATGGTTGGTTGGTTGGCATTTATGGTATGTGGGTGCAGGAGTAGATAAGTTGTCTTTCATTCAATCATCTAGACTGAAAGGTGATGATTTAGCCAATTTTTATTTATTTTAATTTTTTTTTGTTTTTGTAGTTTTAGTTGTTGTTACTTATTTGTTTCCAACATCGAGAACAATAACAATAACAGCTTTAGAACATAATGATTGATTGTTGAATATTTGTAAGTGTACAATGATTAATACACTCAAAGAAAATAATTAGAAAATATATTTCGAGAATTGGAAGAAATCATAAGAGATTGAAGCATTTTCTCGGTAATTAGGGTTTCCTGTGAAAATCGACGAAATCTACCGCCAACGATGTAATAAACTGAAGTTGGAAAATAGCGAAAATAGACTTTCGGAATAAATTCAAAAAGTGTTAGAAAATGAATATCAAAAGTAGAAATATTCAGAACTATTTCTTCAATGTGATGATATAAATTTTTATAAGGAATTTTGTTGTTCAACAGAAGTCACGTTTTTTATCTAAAATCAAAATTTTTAACAAAAATCAAAATTTTTACCAAAAATCAAAATTTTTATCAAAAATCAAAATTTTTATCAAAAATCAAAATTTTTAACAAAAATCAAAATTTTTAACAAAAATCTAAATTTTGACAAAATCTAATTTTTACCAAAATCAAAATTTTATCAAAAATCAAAATTTTTATCAAAAATCAAAATTTTTACCAAAAATCAAAATTTTTATCAAAAATCAAAATTTTTACCAAAAATCAAAATTTTTATCAAAAATCAAAATTTTTAACAAAAATCTAAATTTTTACCAAAAATAAACATTTTTACAATAAATATAAAAATTTTTATAAAAAACACAATTTTTATCAAAAATTGCACTTTTCACAAAAAATCATATTATCCACCAAAATTAACATTTTTTATTGAAGTTCATTTCTAAAAACAAATAATATATTTACAAAAAAATTATTTTTTTAACTAAAGTCGAATTTTTCACTAAAATTGTATAAACAAAGAGTTTATTTTTCGCAAAATATCAAGTTTTTAATCTTATTTTCGCTAAACATTAAGACTTCAGCAAAAATTAAATTTTTTATTAAAAATTCATTTTTAAATCAAATTTTTCACCAAATATAACATTTTTACCAAATTTTCATCGATGAAAACCTATTTTTTTACTTTAATTTCATTTTTCACAAAATCTTTAATTTCTCACAAAAAATTACTACATTTTCACCAAAAATGACATTTTGCATTGAAAATGAATTTGATTTTTAACAAAATTTACATTTCACTCATATCACTTTTCACAAGAAAATATTTTTTTATACCAAAAATCTTATTTATTTATCATAAAAACAATTAAAAAATCACATTTTTCACTAAAATTACTCTTGGTAAAATCGGGTGAATTATTCATATCAAAAATTTTCACTTAAACTTTTTCATTAGAAATCGTATTTCCATCAAAATCTTCATTTTCATCACAATAAATTAACATAATTTTTATTAATTAATTTTGAGGTTATATTAATGTCCAGAATGTCAAATAAAGATCACATCTTGTATTTATAATATCTGTGTGGATATCCGTCCATAAGACTCCTAAAAATAAAATTGTTAGGAGTCTTATCTAAACGATAAGTATCATGAAGATCAGTCCACATGTGATCGTAGCTCTCATACAGAAAATATTGCATTAAATTACATTAATCTGAAGGAATTATATTGTGAAAATATCCCGACCGTTGAAGATTTATAAAACTTTAAAATATTGGATTTATCCAAGATTTGATATAACCATCGAAAACCCCCATTAGACGTATTATGACGTCTGACCAAATTCTATAAAATTTGGATTATTATTGATTTTGATCTGACCTCAAAAAATTCTTCTAGCCTTAATCTACAAAAAATATCGGCATCGGATGAGATGATGTAAATCTGAGTCCAATGATCATTTAAATATTTTTTATAAATAAACATTCTTGTCTTAATCCACAAAAAATTGTAATTGGATTTTTTTAATTTAAATTGTAAATCTCCCGATTTTTAATATACTTGGATATATTTGGATTATGTTGTGCTAAAAATTTATTTGAATGCCCTTCAACTATTGGACACAAACAAAGAAGTGACAAATTAAGTAAGCAAGAAATTTAAGTTAAAACGATTTCGTTTGGATCTATCGAAAATGTTTGGACTTAAATGTAATTTCTTAAAATTTGTTTTGTCTTCTTTTTCTTTAGCTTTCAATACATTTAATGAATCGTTTATTTCAATTCGCTTTAAAACTATCAAAATTTCTTTGAGTGTATTTGTGCTATGACAGCCACAGTATTTAAATATGCGCGCCTTCCTGCTGAGTTAAAGTATGTTTTACAAATCAGGCCACAATATTTAGGATCAATAATATCAAAATCAAATAAAAAAAGTGAGAAAACATTAATTTTTGCATATTTCTCTAAGCAGGAGAGCGATCAAAAGATCATATTACCAATAACCAACACTCATACAAACCAATGGAGAATAAAAATTTTAATCATTCCCCATTGTATTTCTCTGTTTTTTGCGGTTTTTATAACCAAAATAATGATGATTATGATAATTTTGTTGTAATTGTTGTTGTTGTTTTTGTTGGTTCAGATTGTTAAATACCATAATTAGACAAATATTAATATTGTTGTATATATAAATTTTTAATTCATTAATTATTATTTGTTATTGTTGTTAGTGGTGTTAATTTATTAATAAATGTAAAAACAATCGCATTTATTATTAATAAATTTTTTTCTCAATATTTTTTGAATTTTCTTTTCTTAATCGCGTTAAAGTGTTGAAATATTCATAATGAATTTTTTCGATTTTTTTCCTTTTTAAGTTCAGTTTTCGAATATTTCATTAATTACACTGTGTAACAATTTAGAAAAAAATCACACACTTGAAAATGTCGATGTCAAAGCAAAATTTGTTGCGACCGACAGTAGTTCTGTGTTTCGGGTTTTCTTTATCCGGTTAGATTTTCTTTAAAGTTTGAAAGGTTAAACCTTTAATGGATTCAGAATTGTCTCCACAGAACTTTTATCCCCAAATCCTTAAAGCTTTTCAAAGTAGCAATATTTCTTACACCAAAGCATCTACCATGTTATTACAAACATAATTAATTTTTTGATAAAACGATTTTTGATTTGCTCATATCTCTCGATCATAAAAAAGTCAATAATTTTATTTGGAAATCAGCTTCAATCATTTTTAAATCTGCCGAAAAATTAACTAAAAAATAATAAAGGTGTAACTTAGAGTTCAGTTCTTCTATTATGTCTAGTTTAGATCTAGTTAATTGTAGTTCAGTTCTAGTTCACTTCTAGTTCAATTTCTAGTTAAGTTCCAGTTCGGTTCCAGTTCAGTTCTATTTCATTTCAAGTTAAGTTCTATTTCTAATTTAGTTCTATTTCTAGTTCAGTTATAATTGAGTTCTAGTTCAGTTTCAGTTCAAGCTCATTTATATGCATAAATACTTGTTGTTCGGTGTATTTAATTATGATTGTGTGTGTATCTTATTTTTTGCTTTAAGCGCACGCAGGCGCATTAAATTTATTTAAATTTAATTATTTATTATTTTCTTATTTTAATTTAAAAATTCTAATGATTTTGAATGAATGACTTTTTCACTTTTGATTTTTAGCTTTAAGTATTTAAAAAAAACGGTAGTAGAATTTTAAAAATTATTAAATAAATTAATGAATAAAATATGTAAAATTATTTTTTTCTTCTTTTTGACTTAATTTTTTTTTTGTTTGATGATAATTTTTTCAGATTTGGAATTTTTGAAAAATTTATTAAAAATCAAAATATTTGTTTGTTTGTTTGTTTTTATTTGCTTTTGTTTATTTTTATTTTATTTTTATATTCTATTTTCTAAATATATGTACATTTTTTAAAATAAATAAATAACAAGTGAATAATTATTGAAAATTAGTATTAATTGTCTTTAAGAAGTCAGTCACTCATTCAGGCGATCGATCGTTTAAGTTGGGAGTGCGTTAGAAAGAGATGACAATGGAACTCATTTTGATAATTTGATTATTTAATAATAAAATTAAAAAATTAAAAAAAAAAAAACGTGATGAATGACAAATGATTTTGCTTGACAGTTGTAGATTTGTATTATTATTATTATTATTTGAATTTTTGTTAATTCATTTATTCATTCATACATTTATTCATGGATTCATTCAGTCATTCATTTTTTTTGTGTATTAAAATACATTTATTCATCGATGTGTTCCCTGTGCTTTTTTAAGATTTGTTAACTTTTTTCTTCTTCATTTTTTTGTTGTTGTTGTATTTAATATTATTAATTTTAATAATTGTTAACGGTATTTTTTATTTATTTATTTTTTTAATTTATATGAATTTTTTTCTTCGATATTCAAATCCGTTTAATATTTTAATTTATTTTTTGAAATAAAAACAAAAGTTGTTTATTATAATTTTTTTTTATAATTTTAAATATTTTGTTGTTGATGAATATCTAATTGCTGTTGGTTGTTGTTGTCGTAGGTCAGGTTCATTGGAGTGTGAAAAAAAGTAAAGAAATTAATAATTAATGAATCGGGTGGGTGGTTTAAGTGTTTGTGTGTGTGTGTGTTTTGGCTTAACAATTTTGGTTTTGTTTGTTTTACTTATGAATTCAATAAAAAAAGTTGTTAATATTTATGAAAAATTTAATATATTTTTTTATAATTTAAACAAATTTAATGTGCATTTAAATCAAAATCTATTTTCTCACGCTTAAAATAGAAGAAAAGAAATATTTTGAAGTTTTGAATTAGTTAAAGTAGATTAAGAAGTTGCACTATGGGCAGTAGGCGTTTTTGATAAAATATTTAAATTATTGGATCAGTTGGGAAATAGTTGTAATTTAGAAATAAAATTTAATTATATAATCGGGTGATGGTGTCAGGTGGTGGGAATTTTTTCCATTTTAGAAAAATATTAAAATTAACCCCGAAATGAACTAGAACTGAGTTAAAACTGAACTAAAACTTAACTAGAGCAAAAACTGAACTAGAATAGAACTAAAATTTAATTAGAACTGAACTAAAACAGAACTAGAACTGAATTAGAACTTAACTAGAACTAACTAAAACTGTAATAGAACTAAACTAAAACCGAACTGAATCGATTCGTACACTCTTCATCTCTATATCTCTAGAAATTTAAAACAAAAAAAATCTTTGTGAATCTAATTTCCCTTTATTAAGGGAAAACCATTACTACTGAGAGTTTAATGGGTTAATTACCGTTTTTTTTCTAAAATATATTTTTCATTTGTTTTATCAAACGTTTAACAATTTCTTTAGAATTATCGGGAATTTTTAATCTCTCTGTAATGATTCTTTGTAATTTTTTAAAAAAGCTGTTAATCAAAATCTTAATTAAACTTTAATATTAATAATAATAATTATTACTTATTTGATATTTTTCATTTAAGTTTTGATATTAGACAACGACAACAACAAACAGCAACAACAAAGTGAGAAAAAAATCAAAAACAATTATAATTATATGAATAATACAACTACAAATACATACAAACTGGAAAAAAAGATAATAATTTCCAGGTATTTTGCCTTTTTTTACAAAATTATTAAATATTTTGCTGTTGTTGTATGTATGTGAGGATGTGTATGTGTTGTGTGTTTATATGCTGTAAATCATTTTATAATTGAACACTTATTGATGACAAACATATAAACAGTATATTTTTTTGTTTTTGCTTTGGAATTTAATGAACCATTTAATAATCATTATTTTAATTAAAGCGTTAATATGCTTTTGAACTGTCTACAACAATTGCAACAACTACATATTTATAATTATAATAGCCATAAATACATACACATACAATAGAATTACAAACACATACACATTCACATAATCACAAGCAGTAAGAGCTGATAAACTAACAGATAAATTTACTAATAAATACAGGTCTTATAAAAAGGTTTTTTTTTCAGTTATTTTGTAATTAAATATTTAACAAACAAAAAAGTGAAAAAAAAAAAAAAACAACACTGATATTATAGAATTTAAAACTATCGATGTAATAAATAATGATCAGCTGCTGGGATTTTTCATATCTCGAAATAGAATTAACTAAATAACTGGTTGAGTTTACAAATTAAATACATAAAATGTTAGCAATTGGCGCCTTGCAAAATTCCCGACAAGTGTCTAAAAGAAATTCTAATTTGTTATCTATTTATTTAAATTACAACAACAGAAATACAAGAAAAAATGCTAGAATCAGCTTAGTCGAATCTTCAATACCCTCCACCGCAAATGCGTGCGAAGTAAATACACTCACAGATGTCTACATTATATAAACATTTTTCTTAAATTTAACACGAAACACTTAATGAGTGATGAAATTAGTTATATTTTTGGCTAAAACCTTTTTGCAACTGAACCAATTTTGAAAATGTCAATTCAATTTGTTAATTTATAATTGAAAATTTTACGAACGTCTTTTGTTTGTACTTAGTGGTTACATCAGATATTGGTCTATATCATTTAATATACTGAAAAAAAACAAAAACATAATCAGAACAAATTTCATTGTGCGCTGTAAATAAATGTGGATGTGAATGTGCCATCAACACACAGACAGACAGACGACATATCTAAATTGACTCAGATTTTGATTTGATATAATAATATACATATACACTATGCGGTCTGAGGTGATTCTTTGTTAGCGTTACATACAGAATGACAAAGTCAATAATCCCTCTTAACGGGTTGTGGTGGTGGAGGGTATAATAACAAGAGTAAATCTGTGATTTGTCTAAACAAGTCACATGATGATGATTATTAATTAATTAATGAATTAATTAATAAATAATAAAACTAAGTGGGTCACAGGGAAATTTGTATAAATTAATTTATGAATTTATTAAAAAAGGCGAATATTTCATTTATTTTATTTCAAAGGGAAAATCCATTTTAAAGTTGCAGAAAATTTTCCATACAAAAATTTCCCTTTTTTAGGTCTTAATTCAGTTTTAAATAACTGTAAATAAATTATAAATATTTTTCTTCAATGGAAAATAGTTAATTAATGACATTAATCAAGAAATGCAATGAAAACTGATAAATCTTATATAAGAAGTGAGATCGAAAATTCTTAAAGTACATATGTATTTGTTAAAAAGAGCGAAATCGCTAAACATACAGTTTTAATTTTCTACTTGATTGAAATTATTCGTAAAATTTACAAAAAAAAATTATAGTATTAATCGCTGTTGAACCTTTTCGAAAACCCTTCCTACCACACTTTTGAACACCCTGTTTGCGATCTGCAGTTTTCCTTTAACTTGTTGACTTCGATTTCCGTCTTCTATTTTTGGCCTTGAAATGTTTAACAGCATTTTGTATGTTTTTAACAAGCATCAGCATTAACTTAGTCCGATCACTGAGCTAACGTGACTGCTTTAAAAATGCTTTCATAATTTTTTGGCTTTAGAAACGCCTTTTGAACTGTTATTTCTACTTGAGGAAAATTTTTTTTTCAATGAACAAGTTCTACCGGTGCTGTTTGGAATCACTTGGACGTCAGATCTTTTTTTAAGTTCAAGTTGGGTTTTGTATTTTTTTTTAATAATATTTTTCGCCAAAAAATTTAATTTTTCTTTCAATATATTTTTCATTAAAAATTGATTTTTTCATTAAAATAATTAACATTTTACTACTTTTACTAAAAAATTATCACCAAAAGTTACCAATTAAACATCACATTTGGTGGTTTGGGTGTTATGAGTTTTCACAAAATTTTGTAACGGACAGAAAAATATTTCACTTTCAGAGTCGATTTACACCATGTGAGCCTCGGTCACGAAAATCTTAAATATTACACGATTTTAACGAAATTTGGCACAAATAAGTTTTAGAATATTATTAAATGATGTACCAGATTATACGTGGATCGGTCCATTATTTCTTTTAGGTCCCATGCAGGTCCCTTTAACCTTTTTAATGGCCCTAAACTTATATATACGTTGATGTTGTTATAAGAATTTGTCAGATTAGGATAAACAGAAATAAGCAGAAATCGATATGCGACATTTTAGAAGGGTTGGTCCATGATTTTATCTATCTCCCGTATAATCCCACCTGGAAAAATCCTCTTAAAACCCATTAGTTTTAGCACTTTTAAGCATAAATTAGAAAAAATTTATACGAGGTTCTTTCATTAATTTTTAGTTGTTAACATTTATAATCACTATTTTGTAGTTGGGCTTGACCGACTTGAACTTCTTATTGAAAATTTTATTTTTACTACAAATTGAAGTTTTAATGGCAAATTTTATTAAAATTCAAATTTTATTAAAAATCTAAATTTCGAATTTTCACTTTAAAATTTATTTATAAAAAAAAATTTAATTTTCTAGTTTCCTGAATGAACCAAAAATTAAACTCTTAAAGTCCATTTTAATAAATCATAATATATTTTTAAGTAAAAAAATCCTTTAAAAAAAATAAACAAAAACGAAAAAAGAAAAAAACGCTGCCAAAAATGTCAAAGCCACTTATAATTGCCATAAAAAGCGACCACAATGTCATCATCATTGTGTGGTTACCAAAATTGGCCATAATTTGTGTGTTTGTATGTGTACAAAAGCGATACAAACAAAATGCAAAAAATCCACTAAAAGGTCCCTTTAAAGTGTAATGTGAACTAAAACAAAATTTCTAAAAGGGAACAACAAGGAAAAATCTGTTTATGGTCATAATGAATTCTTGGATATTTTGATAGGGCTTTTACAAAAAATCTCTGTATGTTCATGTATTTTTGTGTGTATGTATGTATGTATGTATGTATGTATGTATGTATGTATGTATGTATGTGTAAAAATATATCCTGTTCCAAAAATATGATGATGTTGATGAAAACAATGAAAATTACACCATAAAAATCATAAAATTCAAGTTTTACTTATTTTAAGATAAAAAGTACTTTAATGTAAATATTAGGGTTTCTCTTTTCCCGAGTATTTTTTTTGTTACCAGGAATTCCCTGGAATATTGCATATTCTAAAAAAACTAATGTTTCAATAGATTTCTAATGGGAAATTGCTTAAGTTATAGTAAAAGCAAATTGGAATCCTGTATTCGACTCTGCTGAAATATCCTTTAGGCAAATATGATTCGTCCTTCAAATTGCTATCTATATTATAAGCTGACATTCTATTAGTACGGTCAAATTCAGTCTCAAATATCAGACTTAACTTAGTTTAGAACAATATCAAACAGTCTGGTCCAATTTCTTTGAATTGTTATATCATTCCTTCTGGGGTTACTCTAGGAGGCGATGTACCTTCTTTACTTAAATTACGAAAATTTCCGACACAAATTTCTCAGTGTTTACAAAAATGTAATTTCCCGAGAACATTTCCCAATCGCTAAACTCTAATGAAAATAACAAAAATATTTTGTTTCAAGTTTTTTTTGCATACAAACGAAAAATCACTTTTTGGAGCCCTGAAAATCGGCAACAAAGAGTTTGTTGCCAGTTTAAAAACTAAAAGCAACAATGTGTTTTGTTTTTTGGCATAACGAAAAAACAAATGTTTTTTCTCCTTTTTTCGCCTTTAAAGGGTCTTGTAGTTTTGTTGGCTGTTTGGCTGGTTGATTTTGACTGTGATTTGTGATTTATGTCAGTTCGTCTGCTTTCATGTCTAGTTCAACAACAACAGCAACAACAACAAAAATCACAAATTCAAAAATTTCATACTCCTTAAAATGATTCTTTTCATATAATTTTTTTCACAAACTTCCTTGCAACAACCTACAACAATTTGTGTGCATACAAACATTCATTTATATGTTGGTTTTGTGTTGCATGCAACTAATTTTGATTTTTTTTTCATTATTTCATTTGCTCTGTTTGATTTTCATCACCCATCTTTGCTGAATAACAAAAATTGTTAAATTGTCTTCCTTTTTCTCTTCAGCTCGTTTTCTTTTGGTTTAAACAAAAAATTTATTGTTTTGGGCTTGTTTACGGATCTTTTTTTTCTGTCTTTATTTTAGTTGGCGCAAAAATTTTGTGCGCGCGCGCGTCTAAGTGATAGATGACATGCGTCTGGCTTGGCGACCTAAAAAAATCATACATCACCACGCACTTTTACATGGACCAATTTTCAATTGTTTATTTAATTTTTGTATGTTGTTTAGCAATGATCACGATCATGCCACTCGGTGAAGTTTTATTCTTTATTTAAGTTTTAAGTTGTTGTTGCTGTTGTTGTTGGGTTTCAAGCGTGGGTGCAACTTTTGCTTAAAATCAGCTTTAAATTGGAGTGTTTATGAGTTTTACCTTTAAAATTGTCAAACGTATAAAAACTATTTAGGGTACGGTTTTATTTGAGGTTAAGATTTATAAATAATCATTGATATTTAATTATTGTGATTTTAATAATTATAAACAATTTGATTTATTCTGATAGTAAACATATTGCAGACATAATTGGTGGAAATTTTAGTCAACTTAGTTGCATTACTTTAAGTGTCACTAACAATTAATTTAAGCCAAATTCTACTGGAAGGATCCCAAAAAATATAGTCAAGTCAAAATTTAATTCTTATTATTAATTTGCGGTGCATTTCATCCGAGAGCCCGTCTGGCTCTGCTGTTGTTTTAATCAGTTTCTAATTCAAAACAAATTGTATCGGTCTATTGGCAACTTGTAAACCGATATCAGGGAAAACCTCAAAATTTCAAAATAGAACTTTTCCGAGAAAAAGTGAGAAAAAGAATTTGTCAAAATTGTTTGCTCTCGTTGTAAGAAGTTTCTAATTCGAAACCAGCTTGTATCGATATAAATTCCAATGATGAACTCTTCTGACAGACAAAATTTAACCATAGTGATCTAGTTTAGTTCAAGTTCAGTTCTAGTTCTATTCTAGTGCAGTTCTAGTTCTGTTCTAGTACAGTTCTAGTTCAGTTAATTGATGTTGTTCGTAGAAGTGTTGACAATTTCTATTCGTAATGTTCTACAATTTTGCATCTCGCGAACATTTTTATTTTATAGGATTGAATCGCGCAAAGATCAGCGTGGGATAATGGACTCCTTTATGGTCATCGCTTAATGTGTTCTTTAAATTTTGTATTTTGAAATATTTTTTTTTTACAAAATTATATTGCATTTTTGGTTTTTCAAATATAAATTTTTTGGGAAATTCCCAAAACTTAATTTACGATCGTAATAAAATGTAAAACAAAAAAAAAATGATAATAAAAAATCGTTTATATGTAAATTGATCATGGGTTTTTGTTCTTTATAAAACCGATAAATTTCTCTGCCGAAATAGAAAAGCTTTCACTATTTTTTTCTTCTGCGACTTCTTTGGGACTTTATGGATTTTATTTATTTGTCTTGTACATTTCAGAAAAAAGAGGGAAACAAATTATAGTTTTTTTTAGCTGTTTGTCTTGTAAAAATAAATGTTAAGTTTCATGTTTGTTGATTTTGTTGTTTTGTCTAAAAAGGGGAGGGCAAAAATAATGGTCGTATTTTATTTTGATTACGAAATGAAATCTGAAACTTTTAGTTTTTTTTTATAATTTTTTGAAATTTTAGTTTATTTTATTTTTTTTTAAGTTTACAAATTAAAAACAGGTTTGAAGACTTTAACTAAGACTTAATATAATAACAATAACAACAATAACAACCAACGATCATGATGACGATCTTTGTGATTACTATCGCTTAACTAAAAAAAGACCCTTAACTAATGCTGCTAAATCAAAATCAATATCTTATTTTTTGGGTTTTTTTAAATACAACTTTTGTTTTTTCTGTTGTTGTTGTTGTCGTTTTAGTTATTTTAGCTTTTATGTTGATTTTGTTATTATAATAAATTTTGTTGTTGCTGGTGTTGTTTTCTGTTGAGATTTTGTTTAAGTATTATTATTATGATATTGTGATTATTATTTATTTTATATATATTTTTTTTGTTCAAAAAAGTCTTACAATCGATTATAAATTATAAGCCAAAGGGCATTCAAATTCAAACAAATAAATTCTTATGTCGAACTACAGGCTTCTCTTCAATAAGAGAATTAACAACTACCGACTTTGTCCCGAAGACAATAAGAACGTGTAACAACAGGTCATTTTTAAAATTTAAGACATTAAGGTGGTTCTAATTGTTTTAGAATAAACATTAGATTTTTTAAACAGATTTTAAGATTTTTAGTTCCTCGAAAGTTTTGAATCTGATCTTATATTTTGTGGCAAATATTAGAGGGATACATTTTATAGGTGTCACTTTAAAAAATAAAAAAATAATCTAATAAAGTCTTTAATTGATTATGCTTTTTATTACTTATTAGGATCCATATATGTATACGTTGATGGATATTCCTATAGAGGCCTTTAACTTGTTTCTATTTTCCTCTTTTAACTTTGTTGTTTTCGTCCAAAAATAAATTTAAGTTTTTTTGTGAAAGATAATTAAACGGTACTTTTTTAATAACACAAGATCTTTTCTTACTCTTGTTTCTATCCATTTGATCGCTAGAATAGGTGTATTGTTCCTGGTCGTACTTTATATTGAATATTTCTATAAACGATGTTGGGATAATAAATCTTAATTTCGTTGGCGATACTTTTATGAGCATTAATTTCTGCAGTTGGCAAATCTAAAATTTATTTTGTTCCAACAAATATGAATAACGCAATTTCTAACGAATTGTTGGAAAATGCTTCTCTCTCCTCAATTTTATGGATGAAAACGACATGTTCCAGCAAGATAATATTATGATACATATTTCAAAGTATAAAGACTTTGACAGAGTTAAAATTAAAAATAAAACAAGTTTGAGAGGAATTGATTCCGTTCTTCAATGCCAGACCATATTTGTGAGGTAATCGACTGTGCAAAAATGTCTTTAAAAATGGCAGTTAAATTCTAAAATTACAAAAAAAAAAAAAATAAATAAAGTTTTTAGTTAAAAATATTTTTAATGAAGTCTCAGTCTATTTTATGAAAATGCGATTTCTTCACTAAATATTTTCTTGTTAAATTTGTTCTTTTCCTATAAAAAAAGTTGTGTGCGTTTATAAAATACGCACCAGTGTATGCCAAAATACGTTATTATCGTCTTTGGAAGAATCTGTGTACAAACTTTCAATAAAAATAATCAAAATCTGGAAAAAAGTTCTTTTAAAAAAGGAAAACTTTCCAAAATGCTCAGGTCTTCTTTAAGCTTCCATTTCCCCATTTTGAAATCTCTACGCACCTGTTATTTGAAATCGATTTAAAAATGATAAACTTTTCTTTTTATATTTGTTATTTTAACTATAAAAAAACACAAGTAACATTTTGATATGAAAAGATTCACAAAGAAAAAAGAAGAAAAAAAAACTACAAATAAGAAATGTCATATATAATGGAAGAAACTAAATAGATACGTAGATACCGATACAAACCAACAATAATAAAATCAAATATCCAATAATAGTAAAATTAAGAGAGGAATCGTTATATACAACATCGTCGTGATCATTTAAAAAAAATAATAATACAAAAAGGTCATTCACTAAAAAAAAGAATAAATAATAAAACAAATAAATTATCTGCCCCATTCTAGAAATGAATTAAGGTGTCCAATGCTATAAAGACCCTTAATCTAAACCGGGTTCGCAAGACCGTTAACTAAATAAGAAGAATTGGATTGTGGTTTTGCAAAATTTGGTTAAAATTTTATTTCTTTTTTAATTTGATTAATTTCTCAATGGACCAGTTTTCTCTACACGATGGTCAGTTCGCATAGAAATCGAAACACACGCAGATCGAAAACAATACTTAATATAATTCAAAAGTATATAAAAGAATATATTTTTGTAATTGTATTAGTGTATAATTTTTGGAGATATTAAATTCGGCAGATATAATGAATTATTTTCGAAACTAAACAAACATTCCACCTTTGCAATTTGAAAAATTTTGTCGAAATTTTCGCAAAAAAATCGTCGAAAATCGTAATTTTTAAAATATTCAAATTTAAAGACTTATAAGAGATATATAGCTCTTAATTAAAAGAAATTTATCTGAAATAAAGTAATAAATTTTTTACTCTTTATAAAAATTCTACGAGATCGGTCAAAAAGTAAAATTTTAAATATATCTTGAACTCTAAGAGATAACGACGAGGTTTTTTAAAGCAAAATTCACTCATAATTTTATAATAATTCTGAATCCTGTAAGTTCACATTATAAATTTACAGATCACTTTTCAAGATTAAACCAATTTTCTGAAAATGAAACTTTAATCGAATATTCCATAAAAAGGCAGGTGCTTAAATGAAATTTTCCCACATGATATTCATCGCGATCGCAAATGAGAAACAATGAAACAAAAGATCCGCGTAACTGTCGCAAAATCTATAATTTTAATAAAATGCAGTCATGGGAATTTCAGTTACTCTCTTTTCTTCTCAACAAAAAATCTAACTGTTAATTTTTGCTCTTGATTATAACACTTTGTTGCTCTTGTTGTATGTAAAGTATTGTATTCCGATAATAATTTCGATCACAATAAAACTAAACGGTAAATGTCATTTTGACTATTTTTTTTTGTCAAAACAAAAGTATTTAAGATTGTTGTTGTTGTTTTTTTGTTGCTATTGTTTTGTTATCAATGGAAAAATAAAAGAGTTGCAAGTAAAACTCTTTGCTCCAAATACACAAAACAGAAAAAAGAAGTGGAAATTTACAAAAGAATTTATAACAGAGAAAAAAATGAAGAATCAAGAAAAACAAACAATAAACCCATAAAAACTGTTTGGCAGATTAATATCATTTAGATGATTGTTTTTGACATCACAATTTCATTTCACATCAATTTTCAATTTTTATGTTTACTTAAGTATAAACATACTCACACACATCCAAAGAACATACACTCTCTATCTTAGAGAGTTTAAACATTTATACACTTGATTATCAACTTGCCTCATCTTACTTAATGGTTGTGCAACATGCAGACAAAAATGCATTTAATACAGATACAGAGTAGGAAAAGAAAACGCAGGTGTATATTGTTATGGAATCCTTCCACAATGTTACAAACATATGAAATATAATAAACTATTAATGTTATCCTTTCTCACGGCATTTAAGCAGTTCTTGTATCTTAAGAATAAACAACAACCCTTCCTTTATGGTTTGTTCATATATTGTGTGTGTATTAGTGGTTCCTTTTGCTTCCATTAAACTAACAAGTGTCATTAACCTCTAACACCTTGTTTTTTTTTCTTTTTTCTCTCGTCATCTTTTGTTTGGGTTCGTATGGATTTCAGTCTCTATTGGATTGAATAAAAGGAGACCATAATGTCAAGCAAATATTAATGTGTGAGAAATATATTTTTAACTAAATACCAACAACAAAAGCAACAACAACACGAACACTATCTATGCCTGCCCAGCTTTTTTGTTGAAAAACAACATGTTTGTCTGAGTGTATAAATGTGTTTGCTTAAAGTTGTAAAAGTGTGTTTGGAATTCAAATTGTTTAGAGTTTTGTTAAAGAAATTTTATCCTTTTTGTTGTTGTTGTTGCTGTTGTATCTAACATTCTACAAATGCACTTTTCGTCATACTTTTTTTTCAGCTGTGAACGTTATTTCAAAAATTTATTCAAACTAAAATTTTTGTTTGAGGTTCTTTTTCCTTCATTTTTTATTTTCTCAAATTTTAATATTTTGCAAAGGAATAAGTGTAGTGTGATGTGGTCTGTGTGTTGGTATTTATGTTGCACTGTTTGCATACCAAATAAGTGTGATAGTATGTGTTCGTTCGTTCGTTGCCTAGTTGGCTTTCAACTCAGAAATATTCAATACAAGGTTAACTATTTGTTTTGACGATGATTCCCCCCCATTCGTAACGAGGTCGCTCTTCGTTTGTATACATTCGTTTTATATGATTTTTTGTTGTCTGTGTTTAAGTTTTGTTGTCTTAATTTTGGTTTTGTTGTTTGTGTTATCCTCATGAAAACAGGACACTCATTTGGTAATCTATGCACGCATATGTGATGATATCTTTTTTTCTAGTTTATTTGGTGTTTGAAAGCCATTTTTCATTTTGTTTCATCTCGGGAGAGTAAATGCTAAAGTGGTTTCTCTATTTGGAAATGCGCTTGTTTGGTATAAAACATAAGGTTGCCAACTTTAAAAGGGAAATCTTTGTATAAATGTTATTAAAAATCAGTAACTCTCTGCAGAAGAATTTAATTCAAATCTTCTACATCTTTGATTTCGAAACTTTAGTAACTCTGGATCATACTTTGTGCATAGAGGAACAGAAAAATAGCTAAGGAATATAGCTATTTAAGTCTGCAAGGCTGCACCCCATAGTTGCTCTTTGGTTGGAATTATAGGGGTGCAGACCTTGTACATTAAAATTTTTTATAACACTGGTAGACTGGACCCAATAGAGAGACTCTATGAGCGGGTTTATTTTTTGCTCAGATTAATCGATTTAACCTGAAATATTTTTATTTCGAAGAATTATGTAATTTTTGAACCGCTTAAATCTTTTTTCATGAAATTTCCCACTTCAAGTGCTGAGATACTTTTTTATTGATTTGGATGAAACCTGTTAGGAGTGCAGCCGGTGACCTTTCAAAGTTGGCCACCTCTGATATGTTGATTTAAAAAATTTTCCAAAAGCTAATTTCTGAATTGAGGGTAAAGAAGAGAAAGGAAATTGAGATAAAAGAAAAACGCAAGAGATATTCAAGTACATTTTAACCCACAGTTAACGGGTCACAGTGAGTCCAAATCGTTTTTTTCTGCAACTTTTAAACAGTTATATTTATCTCAATGAAATTTCGTTTTAAGCTGAAAATTTTTCGAATTGATTACGGCAGTGAAAGTCCCTTTCTGGCCAGGGGTGTATGGGTTGTGTTGATTTTTAAAAAGTTCGCTTAAAGTACATTTACGAATTGAGGCAAGAGAAATGTAAAGAGATAGTATTTGTAAATATTTAAAAATCTTTGTTAACATGATTAAGGTATCTCTTAAAGTTTTACAGATATTTAATTCGAACTTAAATTTTGACTCATTTAACCAACTTCTCTTAGAAATTTTAAATGAGCTCAATATGGCCTATAAAAACACATTTTTATTTTGAACTTAATATTTTTTATTGTTTTATAAAAAATGTGAACCACAATAATAGGAGACTAAATCTTAATGATTTTGGTTCCAAAAATTTACCAAAATTAGTCCATTTTTAAGAAAAACCATATTTTTGGTTAAGTTCTTAAATCGCAAAGCTGGAACCATCCTTAAATTATCCTTTATCTATAACTACATATAAAAGGTAAAAACGCAAACATTTTAAACATCAGCAGCATAAAAATTTTCTCTGGGTATTTCGAAAACTTCCAGTACATAGGCTACTTGACCTTTCCCTTTTTGAATTCCGCTTTAAAACTGTTGGAACTGTTTCGTTTTCTTCTCTCGAATCTAAATTAGTCAGTGTTAGAGTTATTTCAGTTTGCTTCTAATTTGCTTGGTTTTCTGAATATCATTCAATTCTTCCTTTCTGATTTCTGTTAATGTTGTAAATGCCATTTAAAACAAATATTTGGCAACGTTTGCAAAAAATAACGCATGTCCAAAGGATCCTGTATCTCATAGCAATAAGAACAAAAAAGCAGCATTATCCCAACAAATAAAAACAAAAACACTTTTGAAGAGCACACGCATTTAAAACATACAAATTCTCTTTCCCAACAAATTTTTCGTCATCAATGCAAACACAAATTTCTACTCTCACTCATACATTCATAATAAAAATTCCACAATTATGGCGTTAGTTTGTTCATTCATATATCCATTGGCCCATGATGCATTTGTATGAGTATAAGAAATTGTGCTTTTGATATTTTGTATGCATCGCATGTTCTAAATGTCCTGTGACTCGATATGAATTATTCAAAAAATTTTATATATGTATGTGTATAAGTATATATATATTTGTTTGCTTGCTTATTTATTTGGATGAACTACTTGTATGTAGAGAAGGAGGAAGTGAATGTGTGTTTGTAGTTAAGTAAAAAAAGTTGGAAAAAAATGGCAGCCAGACAAGTTAAACAAATTCTAGCAAAAATATCTAACAAAAAATACATTCAAACATACATAACCACGCCAAGGACGAATATAGCGCGGCATACTAAATGAAATAGTATAAACAGTTCTAAAAGAAGAAGAACAGCAGTAACAACAACAACCATAAGACAAATTTACTACTGGAAGGAGTTAAGGACCTGCATACAAATTATGAACATAAAGTTTTAGAAGGAAGAAAGTAAAGATGTAAATGTATTTTCAAAAGCAAATGAATGTATGATATACATCTGTATTTGTGTGTCTGTTAGTAGCCTACCTAAGGGCAGCGTTTTCCTGTAAGTGGGTGTGTGTTTGTAAAAACAGGCTGCAATTTTATCAATAAAACTTAAGCGTGTAACATGCATGCATGATGAGTTCTGCTTAACATTTTTGAGAGTCCTATTCTGCTAGTACGAAAGTTCTTTTTGTTGGTAGATAATAACAAAAATTATCCTTTTGACAGGACTTTAAGTGAAACATAGCAAACAGTTACTACCAGAGAATACAAATGCATGAAAAGCAGCTGATGACTAAATATGAATAAAGTCATAAACTCTATTGAAAAAAAGCTTAAACACACAGATACTCACAAACACATGCAGACTTTGGCAAACTTAAATAAAAGTGACGAGGACTCTGACGTCGAAAACTATTAAGAGCAGAGCAACAGTAGTAATAATATTAGTGACGTTGTTGCTGCTGCTGTTGCTGCTGCTACTGCTGTAGTCGTCATCGAAAAGTGAAAGTCAAGGTTAATCTGTGTCTGTCTGTCTGTCTCTCTGTGTTGTTGCAACAGGAATATAAATTCAAATATAAATAAAAAATACACAAACTCAACTGAACAACAGCAACAAAAATTATATGTAACAACATAAA
Source organism: Cochliomyia hominivorax (assembly GCA_004302925.2). Lineage (NCBI taxonomy): Eukaryota > Metazoa > Arthropoda > Insecta > Diptera > Calliphoridae > Cochliomyia > Cochliomyia hominivorax. The sequence goes on from PYHX02000413.1 coordinate 6,846,357, forward strand.
AACTCAAATAAAATATTTGTTGTTTTTTTCGTTGTTATTGTTGTTGTTCAACAATAAAACCAAAAATAAATATAGAAATAAATAAGAAAAAAAGTAAAAATAATAAAGTGAAGTAAAAATGACATAAAAGTTGATGTCATGTCACAACAGGCACAATTTCAAACAAAACAATAAAAATTAACAACAAATAACGAAATAACAACAATAATAAGAACAAGAACAAAGAAACATTTAAATATTATGACCGACTGATTAACAATGTCAGTTCTATGTTCTTCTAAACTGCACCAAAGAAAACTTTTTTGAAGGAGTCAGTGAGGAACCGTTCCTTTTTGTTTACCCTACATTTACGGAGGCGCAAAAGTGTGATATAAATGTTTTTCATTTCCATTGTAATCTGATCGAAGTCTTCATCATGCTCCTTTGCTGTTCAATTTCTAATGTTTCTCATAATCCTAGATGAAAATAGCCAATGGCGATTCAACTGAATAGTAAGTGTTTGTTGGTATTTTGTAAAGTGACGCACAGTGGTTCAAAAACTCAATATTTTAAAAGAAATTTCTCAAGGACATTATTGAAATTAATATAAAAGTCCTCTAATTTCAAATTCGTTTCAAAATACCTTAACAAAAAATATGTTAAATTTCATTGAGATTTTATTAGGGAATCAAAAGTTATTCAAAATTATTTATGACAAACATTCAACATATTTCGAAATACTGAAGTTTTTGTGTAGGGTATTTATAATTCATTAAAGCATAACTCATATAGCATCTAGACAAGCTTTGTCTAGTAATAGAAGAAAACTAAGGTTTTATTTGAACTTTATATTAAAATATTTGTTTATTATTTTTTCATCAGTTACCAGACAGTGTGGGTGCTTCGTTCCGAATGTTTTGACAATTTGAGCGGTGTGGCAGCAGTTTATTTAGAATTATGGTGCCAGTTCCAGTTTGTTACAAGAAACAAAACAGCTTAAATCTAAAAAAAGTGTGCATTTTTAATATACGGGTCGCGCTTACTTCTAGCAATGACTTTAAATGTGGGCCATTTATACATGTATAAGCAACTGTTGCTTGTTGCTGGTTGCCAGCAATAAAATTTATGATTTTTTAGTTTCAACAATTAAATAAACCTTGAATTTTATATTGCAAATAGAAAAAAGGGTTTTATTTAAATTGATTTAAGAAAAAAATAGGTTTTTCATATGTGTGAGTTTTAATATTCTAACAAGAGTCAATATAACATTAAAGTGATTAACTGCTAAAATAGCATTACTTTGAAATTGTAGTTCAAAATCTATTGAAATTTATAGTTTTGTTATGTTTTTCTTATTTCTATCAATTTTATGTTTAAATCATAAGTCCATTAAGCCTAAATTACAAATCTAAGAAACTAGTTCATTTGCTTACAACTAAATTAATGACATTTTCCATTTTAGTGACCTTGTAAATCAGTTAAGAGAATCAAAAGAGAAAAAAACGCACACAAAAAAATCTAAAACAAATTAACGATTTTTGTTAATTAAAATTTATGAGATTTTCGTTTGATATTTTGAAAACAGACATAAAATGTCTCACGCACAACAAAAACAAAAAATCCCAGCATTTGCGTTTTATACAAAAAAAAAAAAAAAACTCGCATTAAGAAAAAAAACTAAGAAAAAAAGGTCGATTAGATCGAATGAATAAATGTTAAACAAGTTGAAGACAACAACAACAACAAAAAAAATGATCGCACTAACGATTGATCAAATAAAAATCATAATAATACTTTTCGTTTTAATACCCTCCACCACCACAAGTGGTGAAAATGGTTTATTAACTTTGTCATTCCGTGTGACTCCATAATATATACATATTCTTGCATCAAATCGAAATCTGAGTCGATTTAGCTATGATCATCTGTCTGTTGCAAAGATTCACATAAATTCAATGAAATTCGGCCACATTGTTTGCTGTTGTAGTTTTATTGCATTTTACTATTTAAAGTCAGCATTATCGATTTGTTAGCAAAAGTTATAGACTGATGTCTGAAAACCAAATCAGAAAAAGAACATTCTAATTTTTTCTACAAAATAAAACAACTATATATACTTCATAACCGAACAACAAATCATCAAAATCCGATAAATAGAAAAAAAGTTATTGGCTAAAATATTCAAAATTTTGATACATATAAAATTCTTAAATTGAAATTCGGAATATACATTTTTCTAAATGATTCGACATATGTTTTTAATTTCACCAACATCGGTCCATATTTTCCTAAAGCTCCCTTATGAGGCCCTTTTTTAATTCTATTTTAAATTATAATTCTATTTAAATTTGGCACAATTATTGTTTTTCCTATTTTTAATCGGTCCCATTTAAGACCCCCTTTAAAGGTTTTAAGCTTATAAGACTCAAACATTTGATCTAATATGCTACCACTTTTCACTGTAGTACTTCTAGTACGCCCTTCTCGGAATCAGTGCTAAGGTTGCTGAATAATTTGTTACTTTTTTGGTGCAATATTTTCAACTCATGCTAATTTTTCGGAATGTAGGCGGTGAAGGGTATTTATGATTCGATATAGCCGAATATAGCATTCTTAGTTGTTTATTTGTAATTTGACTCTAACATAAATCAAATGAACCTTAACGACATTTTTGTGTTGTTGTCTTGATTTTTTTCATGAGAAAGTTGCTCATTTTTATTTCCAGCAACAATGACAACAACCAGCAGCCTATAAAAGAGACTTCAAAACAAATTGATTAAGAGCATATTCATGACAAGTTAGAGGTGGAAATTTTGGTTATCTTTTATTACATTCCAAACAACAAAACCTACGAGTGTACTGTAAGATAAATTGTTGCCATTTATTGTTTGATATTCATCATAATGATTTTATTTATGCTGATCATATTATTGTGCCTCTATATTTTGTAGTTCACTATTTCTGGTTTCTGGTTTGATGAAGATGATGATGATGGCTTTAACTTAATTTGTGACAAGATCAACAAGTTCAAAGTTGTTTTACTTAATTGACCTCGACTCCCAGAGGCTTTCTTCTTCTCATCAATTTTACGGGTAAAACATGTGAATGAGCAGTTTATTATGTTTATTATCGTTACCCTAAAGACAGACAGACGGACGAACGTTCCTTCTGTACTAGACAAACACTTGTACTGTATATTTATTTCTGAAATGTATGTGCAGTTTAGTGGGTATATGCTCTATCCTCTTAAGGTTGGGGAGAGAAAAGTTGCTGCATGTAAATGATCAGATGATGTTGAGTGCGAACTGAGAAATTTGCTTATCACTGAAATATATCTTAAGATTCAACAGATCTTTTAAAGAATTTGTTCCTGGGAAGTTATTAGAGGTGAAGCTAAAGTTCTCTCTCTTTAGGTATTCAAAAAGAGAGTTAAAAAATGTAAAGTTAAAGAGAGAAAGTTAGTGTTCTGTTCTAGACTTTTGAGAATCTAAACTTTTGTTGAGATTCATATTATGTTTTACAAAAAAAGGTCGAATATCTATGTTGGTGACCATATTGGGTATATAAAAGACGAATAATATCTATCACATATGGGTTGTGCCAACAATAACAAAAATGGAAATTTCTCTCTCGTATTATGTACATTCGACAATGGTCATATTGCGAAGCAGAATATATGGGATCAAAAAAATTCTTCATATTTTGTGCTATAAAAATTGGATCAAACGAATTGATTCTGTAGACAGGAGATAGTAATCTTCCATCAATGTTCGGCAACATGTTTCAATGATTCTTAAAAACTATTTAGAAGGTTTAGTTTGATTCATCATGTACTTCAAAACTGGAATATTTCAGAATCCAGAAATATAGGAAAAATAGTGGCAGACGAAGGTGGTTAACTTGGTGGAAGCGTCAAAATAGGACCCTTGGTCAATTAAAAATTTTTTAAATTCATACTTCTTAGAGTCCTTTACGTACAAACTTTTGGACCGAGGACTGAGTAATATTTTCTTCTATCCTAAGAAAATCTTTCTCTCTTTGATGATAACACTCTTTTACATTTCACTTGAAAAGATGGGAACAACTAATGCATATTAAAGCTCTAATTGAATTATAACTATGATCATGAACCACTCTCTCTCCATTACAGTCATCAACAAAATTATATCAGCTGAGAGGAAAAATAATAAGAAGAAATGAAGAAACTGTTTTTTCTTTTAGAAAAGTGATCGTAAATACCGAAGAATGGAATGGAAAATTATTATGTTTTGTTACAAATTTTATAGAAATTTTCACGTATTTGGCGCTTAAATACACAATTCCATAATTGGCTGGTAATTGAGACAAATGAAACATATTAATTCCTTTTTTTCAGACTTTTTTGCTGATTTAAAAATTCTTCGAAAGAATTGATTTCATTCGATTAAATTAAGTTTTGTAATTTTCATTTCATTTTATAACATTTTGTTTCAGTTTTTTTCTTTTTATATAATTTTTAATGATCGACACGTGCCTGGCAAATCAAAATCATTATTATTATTATTATTATTATATTATTATTGTTGGTATTATTGTTGGTTGTCTGGCAAACAGTCAGAGTAAAGTTAATATGTCTGGATAACAACCGCATGCCTCCAAACATCTTGTGACATCCGATAATTGAATACGGCTACTGTTACTTATGTATGACTGACTGTCTGACTGACTGACTTTACTGATCTACCTTCACTTAAACGACCTAATTTTGTTTGAGGTTTTCGTTTTTTTCTTTATCTTTTCGGATTTTTGAGCTTAAAATGCTCCGTAATAAAATTACAACAAACAAGATGATCTTCAGTGAGCTTTTGCAATTTCTTTTTTTTGTACCCTCCACCAGCAAGAGTGGTGAAGAGGGTATATTAATTTTGTCATTCCTTATGCAACGCTTAGGAATCATCTCAGACTCCATAATATATTCTTGCATTAAATTAAAATCTGAGTCGATTTAGCTATATCTGTCAGTCTGTCTGTTTGTGTGCTATTGGCAGGCTTACATCCACAATAAGGGAATTTGGCCTGAGTTGTTGTTATAGTCATGAGAAGTCCTTTTAAAACCCAGCAAAATCGGTTCATTATATTAAAAGCTATAGACCGATATCTGAGGCAACCTCTAATTGCAAGCGAAAAACTTTCGTAAAATCGTTAATTATAAATCGACAAATTAGAATGAAAGTTATCAAAATCGGTTCAGTACAAATAAGTTTGGCTACAACTTTAACACAACCATTTATATGACTCATTAAGTGTTCCGTGTAATATTAAGGAAAAACTTTTAAATGTTGTGTACATCTATGTGATTGTGTATGTTCGAATGATAACGTACATATTTCACACGCAATTGTGTTGGAGGGTATTGACGATTCGGCATAGCCGAATATTAGCATTCTTACTTGTTTCTTGTTCATTTAGTTTAAGTTTATTTTGTGTAGAAATGGAAAAATGCACTCAATGCTTGTTATTCAATTAATTTTAGTTTATTTCTTTTAAATAAATATCATTTTTCCTTTTATACGCGATAACGTTTTGGTTTTATTCTCTTTGTGTTTTTGCTCTGGTTTTGATCGCGTCTCACGTCTTAATATTTTTTTATATCGCTGACATTAAATTATAAGTTTCTATGATACAACAACGACAAAGAAGACGACAATGATGTTGCTGATGATGATTGACTTTGAGTCAGTGCGTGTTTCAGAATAGTGATCGTCTTCGTTGTTGTTGTCGCCGCCGCCACCGTCTTCATCGTAGTCGTCGTCTTTGTTGTATTGTTAAAATTTCATGTTGCATCAATCTGAACTATTAACCCAGTTTCTGGAGAGTGTTCATTTATGTGTGTGTGTGTATCTATGTATGTGTGTGTTTATTAAATTGGTTAGTATTTGCGTGTTTTTTTCTTTCTTTCGTTCTATTGCCTGAGTTCATGCTTTTGGTCATGGGGGCAACCCTTTTTTCTACTCAATTAAAAATGTTTTATAAATTAATAAATCATGTTTGAATAGATGCGATAGAAAGTGAAAGCTTTTCATTTTTAATATACATTTTTTTCTCAATTAACCTAAATTCCAAGTCACCTGTTACATACAAACGAACATATTTAGTTGTGGTGTTAGTTTGGGGACCGTGACTCAGCATAATGGAAAACAAGTTAGTTCAGATATTCAGAAAACATAGTTCCATATATGAAATGGTTTATAATTCTCCATAGCTTCCATAAGAGCTTTTTAAAGACGTAAAAAAATCTCACCTCTTCTATTTCTGCCACGCCCTCGAATTTTAACTAAAAATTTTATTTTTCACTTAAAATTGAATTTTCATAAAAATTTAATTTTCACTACAAATTTAATATTTCACGAAAAATTAAAATTTTTACAAAAATTTAACAATAAAATTTTTACTATTTTTTATTTTTCACAAAAAGTTTTTTAAAAATTTAATTTTAACTAAAAAGTGAATTTTTCACTAACAATTAAATTTTCATTAAATTTTTTACTAAAAATTTAAGTTTTCATAACAATCGCTCTTTACACTAAAAATTACACTTTTCAAAAATTTTACATTTCACTAAAAATTGAGCTTTTCACTAAAATTTGCACTTTATACTAACAGTTTTACTTATTACTAACAATTTCACTAAAAATTAAATTAAAATAGAAATTTTAAAAAATAATTATATCATTGTTGTTGATTCCGTTGGTTTCCCTTTAAATGTCACACATTTAAATTACTGTTAAATATTATGTCAATCAAACCTCTCCGGATGGTTTTACTGATAATTCTGTCTGGTCGAAAAAAATCCGTAAAAGAATTTTGAAAAATCTAAAATTCCTCTCAACAATAGTTTTGATGATCATTTCTTCCTCATTGTTTCAAAAGGAAGAGATCTTGAAGTTTGCGATTGATATTCAAACAATTTTATCATATTTTTCCAAATGTCACTTTAACTAATATTTTTGGTTGATTTTATAGAAGATTTTAAATATTTTGTTTCAGAAAAAAGTACATGTTTAAGCCATAAAACATTTGCTACGCATTTTGTTCGTAAACAAAGACGGAATAGAATGGGGAGCACAGTTCGTGGAAGTCTCGTGTTTAGCACACGTCTTTGCGTAAATTTTCTGCTACTCTTCGCAAAAAAAAATGCAAGAGAAATAACACAATGAAAGAAATAGGAATAAACAGAGGAAAGATCATAAGATGAAGGAAGCATAAAAAAGGCGACAAAGACAGTTAAGATGAAGAATCTGCGCATAATCTCTCAACTTAAAAGTTGAAGGCGGTTAAACGGAAAAACAAAACAAAAACTTAAAACGATGAAAAAAATGCTCTGGCGGCATTTTTACTTTGTGTCGCAATTTCATTCGCAATGCATTCACACAAAACGGTACCGCTTTCTTTTGTCTTTTTTAGTAGTTTCTGGTATTTATTTTTTTCCTCAAAACTAAAACAAAAGCTAAATGTGATGGACTAAAGGACAGACATACTAAGGAGTGAGATCGAAAAGTTCTTAACATACAAATATGTTAACAAACACCAAACGACTTAACTTGCAGTTTTATTTTTTTATTAAAATTATTGTTACAATTTTATATTTTTCATCAATAGTGATGAAATTGTGAAGCTTTTTCGGAAACCTTTCCATTACCATTTTTATGGTGCTTTGCTCGAACAGGTAGTCCATATTTTTGGACGTCCTTTTGTTCCCATTACCATGAGCCCAATATCTCTCTACTGACTTTAGCTAAAGGCAGTTTGGTTTACAAATGAATGAAAACAGCCTTTTTGGTAAACATTTCTTGATATAAATTTCGGTGTTTATACAGCCCGTTAAAACCAACGATTGGCTTCTTTGGATTGGAAAATTTTGGCTGATTTTGGGCCCTGAACTCTCCTTGCTGATGCTCGAGGAGAATGTACAAATGAAAAATATGTTTCGTTATCCATTATGAAACAGAATGTTTGGAAAAACTTGACCTCAATTTCCATGTTCTACTTTTGATCTTTGCATTTTTAGCAGCTGACATATATTACAAAGCTATCTTGATCCAAAAAAAAAAATATCTAATAATATTTGGGTTAAAAGTCTAAATGAGATACGTATCCTAAGAATTTTTCGATCTCACTCCTTATTCTGACTCTTTTTATGTTTAAGATTTTGGAATTTCGTTTGTTTTAAAATGACAAAAATAAAAGTTGAAAAAAAAAACAAAAGCAAAACCTGATGAAGGCACTTTCTGGCGAGTGTCAAGGTCAAAAAGTTTTCTGAAGTTTCAATATCTGTTTGTTTTTCTTCCGTTCTACAGAAAACTGTTTTCAAATTTAAAACTGACTCTTTACAAAGAAGTGCTAAAACCGTTTTACAAAATACGTGCCATTTTGAGTTGTAAGTGAATTTTTTATTATTAAAAAAAATTATTAACATCAAGTTCAGAACTGCAAACAACTGAAATCAACATCCTTTAGTTTGATTTTTTGATTTTTGTTTAACTAACGTTTGTTGTAATTGTATGTGTGTGTGAGTGTGTCATGTGGCATAAATAACAACATTTAGATTTTGTTGTTAACAAAAAATTTCTTTTTTGGAATTTTCCAAAATCATTTTTTTTTCAGTCTCCATAATGATGGTCTTATAGTCTCTTATGGGATTTGTGGAACGTTAGCAATGTTGTCAGTCGTTTCTCTGAGTGTCCGTCTGTCCGTACGTCTGGGTCTATTATTGTCAGCCGTATTTGGTATTTAGTGTTTAACTAAAACATGTTTTGATTTGATGTTATTTGAGTGAAATTATTAACGTTCTTGTTACAGCAATTGCATTTTTTGTGTAGATTTGTGTGTCGTGTTTGTTGCAAAAATACAATATTTTTGTAAAATTTTGCATTTAATAATTTGATGCTTGTTTCGCAAAATTGCAGCAGATTTTCTTTTAATGGTTGCAAAATTCTGTGTTTGTAAAAGAAATTTTAGTTGTTGAAACTTGGAGAGGAGGGCAGGGTTTGAAGTGAACAAGACATTTAATGAAATCTAAACACAAAGGAGAAGGTTGTTTTGCAATAGAAGAAAAAAATTTAAAAAAATTGCCTCTAAAATGCATGGGTCATGACAAGAGTGTTCAACATAACTTCTCTGATGTGCAAAGAGCGATACTTCGTTATCGCTATATCGATATAGATTTTTAATTGAATAAAATTTCTGTAAAAGGATATTCCAGAGCTTTAACGGTTCCTTATTTTGGTATTTAGGATATCCTTCTTTAGATGCCTTAACTATTCAGCTCCAAACCCTCAAAGTAATAAAACTAAAGTCCTCAGCGAACGGTAATTCAACATAACGAAAGTCGAAGTTAAATGTAATTTTTCCACATGATCAATTCAATAAATCGGAAGGGGTAAAGTTCAAAGGGGTACCATAACTCCTTCACTTTAAACTCACAAAGATACACTTCTTTTCCAACAGTATTTCAAACATCCTTTCCCTGCCAGAGAAAGCTTTGGAGTCGATTTTACACCACTCAGCATTGCGAATTACGGATGAGATACTTAGACTTAGTATTTTAAAAGCCATAGCTTATTTAGCATAGTTCGGGACATAAATCCAAAAATTGCAATTGATGGGTTGCCTAAACGTTATGGATCACATAGTTTATATTTCGTCTATAAGCGCTCAACGGCAGACTTAAGTTGGATGGCGGAATCAGTAGATTTTGAAATTCTAATGACAAAACTGGAAATTGCTTCAAACGAGGATCCGGTGAGAATATCAAAGAAGGCATTCGTTTTTCGGAAGTAACAGATTAAATTAATTGTTTTGAAATTCTGAAATTAACTTAAGTAACTTTAAGTCCGCAAAAGCCTTAAAGAACATTTTTCTACCATTTTAGAATAAAAAACAGTAAAATTTCCCCACTAAGCCGAACTCTGTTTCTAAACTCTAAAATATTAGTGCAAAAAACTTAATCCAAAGAAAAAATATCTTTTAACAATGTTAATATTAAAATCAAGCTATAATAACAAATAACAATGGATGCCTAAGTGGCTGGTTAGTTTTCCTTTTATTTTTTTATAATAGAATAACAACAACAACAAAATCACTTAGCAGCAGACGAAGCAACAGTCTCCTCCAAGTCCAAATCCCAAACAGAAAACTTCAAATCATGTTGCACAACAGTGTGCTACCTAAAAGTCAAACAACATCTAACAGTCAACACCACACTAACCAAAAAAAGACAATATAGCAACAACAATAACAACAACAGAAACGTTTAAGAAAAGCTCTTTAAGAAGTCCTTTAAAAATGCACTTAAAGTCGTCAGTGGGGTTTAAGAAAAACAGGGCAGAGTCTTAAAAGCCACAACAGCAGCAGCTACAGCATCATCATCGTCGTCGTTGTTATTGTTGTCGTCATCATCAGCATCATCATTGTCGATCGTGTTGATCGGTGAGCGCCCCTTTTAACAGCAAAATCATGACTCAACATTTACATTGTTCGCTCGTTTTGGAGTTTATTGTTTTGACGGCTACCAAAAATAAAGAAAAATGAAAAATAAATAAAGTCCAACAACCGATCGAGACAATAAGCCAGTCACAGTAACATCCCATTTATACCCCACTTCACATACAAATAAAATTCAGACTAGAAGAAAATAAACAAAACAAAGACAACAATAATAATAACAACAACAACAACACTAAAAAAGTTATAATACTCGTAATAAAAACAATCAAATAAGAGAAAAAGTGCTTGCAACTTGCTAACATGCAGCATCATTTAAAACTGTTTCAGCAACAGTGGCAGAAGCCACTTGAACCCAAAGAACTGTTTAGTACCAACAGAAAAAGGAAGAAGAACAAACAACAAAAACAAATAAATATCCAAAAATAAAATCACAAAAAAAGAAAAAACAACAAAAACAACAACGATTTAAAAACAAATGAAAAATTATTCAATAAAAATTATTTCGATTTTTACAATAAATACTTCTGCCGTTGTAAGTTGCAGTCGTTGATGTTGTTGTTGTTGTTGTTGCTGCTGTTGCAACTATTTTGTACTTTGTAGTAGTAGAATTTGTTGATTTGAAGGTATCACATGACAACAAAAGGATCTGTGTTATAGCTTCCTTTTCCAGCTTCTCTTCTCAATCGTGCTTTGTGAAATTGTAAGATCAGTAGCTAAACTATAGATTTAAGTTTATTGTAGTAATTTTTAAATGGTATTTGCACTATGGGGATATAAATTAAATATTGATAGAAATTATAAAGTGTGAAAAATGTTGAGTATAAAGTTGCTTAAAATGAAACTGAAATTGATTTGTAACTTCCGAACTGCTAGAATGATTTCAGTGGAATACTGGTGTTTTAGAGATTTTGGACTTTGGAAGTTAACCGGGCCAGTTCACAAAACAACTTATGAAAACTAGCTCGCATTATTTAATCGTGTTTTTTTTCATTACAGAAGTTAAGGAGAGGCTTGTTCAGCTGGAAATCCAAGGAGAATTGGAAGCATTACTCGATGAAGATTGTTGTCAAACGAAAAAGGAACTTGAACAATCATCATAAATCGCAAAACTCGATGGACTAACCATATGAATGCCGAAAACATTTGTTAAAATTAATGCTCTCTACTTGGTGATGTCACAGACTATTTCGCATTATCTATTGTTGAGATCGAGTCAGAAAATCAGAGACAATCTGTATGGAAAATAATTGATTTAAAAAGAGTAATGAAAGAAAGATTAATAGAATTTTCTAATAGACACAAGGCCATATTTGTGACAACCCTGGGTCACATCTTTCAATATCAGATAAAAATTGTAGCTTAGCTGCTTTATTGTTCAGACTAGTTCCATTTAGCAATAATTAATGGTTTTAGTTTCAGAACGCTCTTATTGAATATGCTTCTTTTCTGAACCATTTATCAAAATTACATCATAACTGGGGAATTCAACATAAAATTATTCAACAGAAATTATTTCCGTTTTCTGTTTTTGGCCTCTAATTTTTTGCACAGTTCTCTCAGGAACTTTTTTAGCCTTGCATATCATTAAACCTGGATTAACTTTTAATTTTCGGTACCAAATATTCGAGTTCTAAGCTAACTGGGCTGCTTTCCTACCGGATATGTTGAGAGCTCTTTTGAAAACATCATGATGACCATTCTTTTCATTTGAACCAATTCTTCTCACAACGGAAAAGTGCTCAAGGTACTGGTAAATAAAAGTGGAAACGGTTAGACGACAGACTATGACCAACTTTGTTTTGTATCAAGTTGTGTTTTGTTGAAAATATTTAATAATTTTAGTACGCACTGTATTTCGTTCTCTCATTTTAATGTGATTGGTCTGACATAATAACGAAAAACGTGTTTAGAATTTTTGTTTAACTTACTCCTTATATACATCACTAATTTGATGAAGATTGGTCCATGATTTGATATAGCTTTCATATAAGGTCCATTCCCGGGTAAGGATTTGAATCTTATAAAACTAAAATAATTAAATTTTTTATTACCTGTTTTTAATATATTTTTAGGTTTAAATATGGATCGATTCCATTGAAATTATGGACCAATACCATATTTCACTTAAGCATTCTTATTAGCTTTAATCATATTAATATTTTTAACATAAGTCGAAATTTATATTCCTACAAAATCTGAGGAATACGGAGAACTTCCAAAGTCATCATTAAGCATTCATTCATTTTGAATGGTTCTTTCTTGTCTAAATATCAGAGTATAAATAAAAGAAACATATTTTGGACTTTATTAGGAATATATATTTTTATATTTCTGAACTTTAATATATGTATGCTGATACAATTTTTACTTCGCCATGTAATTCTCGTCCCCATAGTGCTTATAGCTTGTTTGTTTATTGCATTTTTATTATATATATTTTTTAAATTTTTTTTTTAGGATTTTGCCGTGTCCAGCATTTCAGTCAGTCCGCCAGTAGCTGGGCTAAAGTAATCATATTTTGTTGATCGTGAGTTTAAGTGATTGTGCTATAATTTTCGAACATTGACCAAAAAAAAAAACGAAAAGAAAGAAAAATGTTGTTGTTAATATTATTATTATTGTTGTTGTTGTTGTTGTTGCTGTCCTATCAACTACAAAAAATCTCCGTTTATGGAAGTACCAAGAATTCATAAAACAATACACAAAATAAAATAACTGAAAATATTAAAAAAAAATATATCGAAAACCTAAACATAACCAAATGAATTGTTTTGCAATCCTTCCGTCCCTTTGAAAGAAGAAGTAGTGAATGTCTGTCCAGTTATCTAAACTATATAAAGGTAAAGTCGATGAGAGTTTGAACGCCTTTTTTTGTAATTTTCTAAACGAGTGAAGTGAAAAAAAAACAAACGTTATTTGCTCAAGATGTTAAAAAGATGAAATAAGACCATGATTTTTGGTTGGAAGAAGTTTGTGACTGTGGAGATGATAATGCTCCAAACAGCTACTGTGTTTTACTAAATGCTGGCGCTTTTCAGCATTAAATCTAAGAAAACTTAAATATGAAAACTTTATATAATTTTTCTTCTTGTTTTTGCAGATTTGTAGCATTTTTTTTCTATTCTCGTTGTGGCTGCCACTTAAACTTGCTACACATTTTATTTACGTTATAATTTTGTTTTGGATTTGTTGTTTTTTTATTATAATTTTCTTTTATAGTAGAAATGATTGCTTCGAGTTTTTATAGTTTTTATAAAGATTTAAGTACTATTTGACCCACTTACATGACATGGGTTACTGTGTTGATGTTGTATCTATGTAGTTGTTGTTATTGTTATTGTTGTTGTGTGTTGCACGTTTACATCAAATTCACTTGAATTTAATTCCCATTCAATTGAGTCAATGCAATTCAAATCTAAACTTAACTACTGAAAGATATTATTATGTCAGCTATAAACTATAAACTATAGAAATAAATAGTTTCAGTTTGCCAAACAGTCAGACGTTCTTTACTCTCCTCTCCAACTATATTAAACATCAGACAACTAGCCCACCAACCAATCATCCAACCACACCAACAGTCAGTATGTCAGTTAGTCATCTAGTCAATGAGTTTAGTTTTAAGAGTAAGAGGCTTCCAAATCTTTAGTTTCTTTTGTTGTTGTTGTTGTTCTATTTGTTGCTTTACAATTCACATAAGCGAACATTGTCAGATGACAAATAGTGACACAATGTAAGTTGACACAACAATGGGAGTCCCATGTTATTGTATGTATCTTTCTTGGATATTTTGGAACAGTCAAACTGCCAGCCATTCATTCAACCAGCATCTTAAAGATATGAAAAAGATGTTTATTTCTATTTCTTTTCTTATTGTAGTTGTTGTCTTTGATGTTGTTGTTGTTGTTGTAAATTTGCAAGTGTATATTTTGTTGTCATTTGTGTCGTCTATTTATTACTGATAAATCACATCAAAACGGATGCAGTGATTTTTTCTTTGTTGTTGTTGTAAATATTGTGACAATAAAGAAATGCAACGGAAAATTGCGTTTAAATTTTTAGTTTTTCTTTTTTAAATTTGCGTAAACATTGCAACTAATGATTGTTGTTGTTGTAATTTGTTATGATTTTGGCTCGTGGGTTTTATTGTCAATGTCTAATGAGGAAGATGTTTTTTTTTTGTGCCTCCATAGAATTTTGTAAAGAGGAAATAATCAATATGTAAGCGCCTTTAATGGCAGCATTGTTTGTTACATTTATAAGTTTCCTTTGTTGCATATGTGAGAGACAGGAAGATGAATGTGGAACGTTTAATTTGGAAAAATTAAAGATAACAGTCTTTAAATTGAACCCAATAACTAGAGGATTTTCTTGCTAATTTAATAACTTCTTTAATTAGTTTAATATCATTAATTTAAAAAGTTTTATTATTGGATTAAATTGGTTCAATTAGAGCAGGTTATAACAGTAAACCGCTAATCTTAGGATCTCTTTAAAAACCAGCCACATTTTCATATGGAATAGTCAATATTCTTATGATACCGGAGATTGGACTAAAACTGAACTAGAACCGAACTAGAACTTAACTAGAACTGAAATGGAAGTGGACTAGAAATAAATTAGAACTGAAGAGGAATGAACAAGAACTGAACTAGAACTTTCTAAATGTGTGAGAATTTCGAAAAAAGATGGGTTTCTTTCGTTCTTCAATAACCCATTAAATAATATTTTATTTAAATTCTATAAAAATATAACTAAAAATTGATCATCATTCAAAAATCTTAGTTAAATATTTAATAGCTTCTGTTAGATTGATCTCCTGTCGTGCTCAATATGTCTTTGAACGCTAATCCCACAAAACACGCCTCATAAGCGTTTTATTTATTCTTTACGATTGTTCCACATCTTTCACTAATGCAACAAAACAACAATTTTATAGATGTTGTCACATTTGTTGTGTTGCTGTTGTTATTGTTATTGTTTTTTATGATTGATAGATTTTTTTTTGAACTAAAAACAAAAAAAGAAACCAAATAAATTGTAAAATTATTTAATGGAAAGAAAATTGTGAAAAAGAAAAATCATGCAAAAAAAAAAGTTAAGAAAACTATTTTTGTATTTAATGACAATGAATTTACTGCCTTTTTACCCTTAATGTGTCACATTTTCTATACAATATGTGACCTTTTTTCCGTTAGTATTAGGAAGTGGAAGTGTCATCATGAGGGTAGTTTTGTTTGCATTTTAGCAAAACACAACAAAAGAATTAGTGCTAATTATGCCCATATGTCAGGTACACTCAGATAAAATAGAGTGTAAGAAAGGAGGAATGAATGAAGATTTTTTAAGGGCAACAAAATATTGGGCGTTTAACGAAATTGAAAGTGTGAAAATCTTGCATATGTTAGATTTTTTGTTGATATACATTTTGGTATTTGTTCCAAAACCGATGTTTAAATCGAAATTATGGTAAAAATGTTTTGCAATTAGAATTATGGCAAAAAATGGTTTAAAAGAACTGAAGATGCTAATTGAAGGCGCATAGCATTAAACCAATGAACAGGTTTAAATTATTTGAATGATAAACAAGAAAAACAAGCCATCATATGGTCATAAATATCCTCAAGAAAATCATTTTATTAATAAATTTTTGGGAAATAATGATAACTAAATTCCCAAAAATTTTTCAAAAATAACAGACTTTTGTTACAAAATTATATAAAAACTCTATATTAAAACAATATTTCAAGCCCGCATTTCTGAATATTTCGACGATATATATTAGCTATTTTATTTTAAACATGTCTGTTCCTATTAAATTATTGAAATTGTCCTATAAGTAATATTGGTGTGATATAATTTAGGGTTTCTTCATTTTTTATTGCAAAAATAAAATATAGAATTTAATGGTGTCGGTGGTATCTTTCTGAAAGTATGTGTGAAATTACATTCATACATTTAACATTTATAAGCATGCCCTACAACATAAAATGACAGCATGGTATAATCATCTAAAGGTTTGTTAATTTCAATTTATTTCAGCTGCATATTTAAATTCGATTATATTCATTTCTAGATCAGTTCCAGTTAATTATTAATAGAGTTTTAGTTCAGCTTTCAGTTCTAATTTAGTTCTAGTTCAGTTTTAGTTCAGTTCATGTCTATTTCAGTTCTTGTATCTTACAATGACTTTAGTAATGCTGATCTTATTGAATCTGTAGCTTTCCGAAAGGTCT
This sequence comes from Cochliomyia hominivorax, assembly GCA_004302925.2. Lineage (NCBI taxonomy): Eukaryota > Metazoa > Arthropoda > Insecta > Diptera > Calliphoridae > Cochliomyia > Cochliomyia hominivorax. The sequence goes on from PYHX02000413.1 coordinate 6,863,057, forward strand.
CTCTAAGTCGTTGAGTATGATGTGAAGTAAATTCCAAAATACACTTACGTGTTATTCGCCATAACACAACAGTGGCAACATGCAAATGAGCCTTAATTAACTTGTTGCACGCCTTTGTCCAACATTTAACAAGACCTACAAAATAGAAATGAAACCGAAATAACAAAAAAAAAACAAAAATTGCAACAATAAGGAATGACAAGGAATATAAACCACCCGTAAAGTAGTTATACAAGAATAAAAAAAAGCAGAAAAAAAGAAGCACAAGGAAGGTGTACAATCTCAGTCAATTTAGGAAACATGCCACTTCAGTATCATTCTAAATGACAAAACAGACGAAATTGAAAGAAGCAAAAAAAAAAGTAATAAAAAATAAAGAAAAACAAAAAATTATAAACAAACATTTGCAATCAGACAGAGTCTTTCTTATTCAAATCAACTAAACAGCAACGACAACAGCAGCAACAACAACAACAACATAAGCAACAATAATATCAACAACATTGTTAAAGAAGTAGCAGTTTGCGAAACTGTTGCATTTAACAATCACAGAAATTACTTTAATGCCGCACATGTTATGGTTTTTTTTCTTACTTCTGATTTTTGTTGTTGTAGTGTTTTGGCAACAACACTAGTGACCTTTTGAATGGTACAACAACGAAAAATTGGGTTGCTCTGATCCAAGGTAGCAAACAACATTAATCGAGACATTTGTTGTTGTTGTTGCAATTGCTGTTGTTGCTACTGTAACTCAGCTTTTAAAGGTCTAAAATTGTGATCTGAATGTGTGTCTCTTTTTTTTGTGTTATCGTCCTCATCACCATCATCATGTTACCCGATTTTTTGGTACATTTAGCAATATTTTTTTTGAGGGTTTCGTTTAAAAAGCAAATTTATGTTAATGAATCCGCCTAAAAGCAACAAAAATGAAATGAAATCAAGAATATTTTTATTCAATGAATAAAATATAAAAAGAAGAAGAAGAATTTATAATACTTAAGGTGACCATTTCGGAAGCTGAAAATAAAAATTATTTAAAAAAAATAAATATTGTTCGCTTTTAAAGCTAAAACTTAAAAACCTGTGATCACCCTTTAATCCTGCAGAGACGTAGTATCAAGTTGTCATTTCATATATATAAAACAACCAGAATATACTCCAGTTTTCACAAATACATTTACAATATGATTTCCGGTCTGTTATTTGAACTTTGGCGCCGAATTTCACAAGCCTGTATTGATTTGAGATTTGTTTGTTTTTGAAATGAATTTAATTAAAATCACCAAAAATGAAATGGCAAGAACACCAAAATATAAAATATAAAAGGAATTCTCATATCAGTTAAGCAAATATTGCTGCTACTGGAATTACTTACTGCTGTCTCACGATCACAAGCAGCAAAATTAAAGATTTTAGTTTTTTTCTTCGCGAAGACAAATAAAAATTATTTGCATAATTTGGAATGAATATAAGGATACACAGATGGAATATGATTGGAAAGTACCCTATTCAAAAGGTGGAATTATTAGACTTTGATATTTCAGAAAAAATATTCTTAAATGAGGGCGTGGCACGATGTTATAAAGAAAGACTTCTCGTTATTTATTAAGAATGCAATTTTGAAAAACTGTTAATGAGCCGTCGTTTTAACATATTTTTAAATTATAATCAAAATTCTGGGAGATTTTTCAGTGTAGGTTTGAATTAGAATAGCTTAATCTTAGTCGTAAGGTTTACATAGATATTGTTCCATAACTTATACTCAACTGAACCGATTCCATTAGTTTAAAATAGCAAATTTCTCTTGATAACAAGAAATAATGAGTCCAAATTTTATGGAGTTCTAACAATTCTTCTAAGTGTAAGTTTGCTGAAAACTAAGAGGGGTTAAATACATGGACTAAGATAAGTCTTTTGTTTTGAGGAATATATATTATATGTGGTATTACATGATTCCTTTATAAACCCTAAATGGGATATTACGGACCCATTTAATAACACAAACATTTTTGATAACTTTTTTCTTATTCAAAAATAGAAGCAAAAGAGTGACTGTCACTTAAGGCCGAATTAATATCGGGGGTACAAAAATGTGAATCTTTCGCTTTAATTCCATGACATATATTTGTATAAAACATTGTGTTTTACTAACTTTTATGAAAGACTGAAAATTAGATCATCAAACAATTTTCAATGGTGGGTCTTATATGAATACCGCAGGAAATTATGGACTGATCCTTTTTTGGGTTTTATATATGTGCCAATAATAATTTACCTTTAAAAGTTTCGTTTTTTAGGGGGTTATTACTCCTCCATGTCCCATCCACAAATTTTGTATTCTATGATAGTGTGTTGACAAATTAGTATTAATGTAACGAATTTCGTGAGATTTCCTGCACTGGTTATAGAGATACCCAATATTCAATATTTCGTTTGTAATGGATAATCTGTCCCATGCCCTACCTAAAAATTTTATATTGCGTGATGTTCTTTACCAAAAGCAATATCATCGTGCTAAATTTCAAGGAAATTGAATAATCAAAAGTAAATTAGTTAAAATCGATTTTCCGGTTTTGCAGGTTAAGTAGGTTTTCTCTGGTATCGGTCTATAACTTGTTTTCTATTTAACCGATTTTAAAAGGAAACTTGTTAGAATAATAGCAATTAATCTGGTTACTGTTTGGTGGTCTCTGTAAATTATTCTGGAAGCGAGCGTACAAACGAACAGACGAACATAGTTTGGGGTCTTAAATAATTCCTTTTTGGTCACTTGTGGTGATGGAAGGTATAACGAAAGATTGGTAGTCATTCATAGACGTGTGTATAATACATTACAACCAAATTGAAATAAATAAAAATTTTTAACGGATTCGTATTTTGTATAAATATTAATTTTTAGCAAATTTTTAAAATCTCAACAACCAAAGACCAACTTGGGATTGTCTCCAACCACGTTCAGGCCAAGATAGTGGTATATAAACTTTAAATCATCTCGGAAAATTTCAAAGGCTGCAGAACAATTTCAAACACAAAAAAAAACAACAACAAAAATTTATTTACATTCTGTATTGGCTCATATAGCTACCATGTAAGGAGTCTTCCAGGAATCGGTTTAAGGTTGCTCTTTACCGGAATAGAGACATAAATAAATTTTAGATTATCGTTCCAATATCCGCAATTCGTGTATTTTATCTAAAACATAAATGATGAAGAATAATAATATTCGGCACAGCTTAATATAGCATTTCACAGTGGAGCCGAATGGGTTTTCTTTTGCAAATAAATCTGTAACTTTTGATGGGGAGGAATGTGATGTTATAATTTTCGATTAGATAAAAAAGTATTTAAATTTGAATTAATATATATACGCTCCCAAAACAGTAGCTTTCTCTCATATTTAGTTTATTTTATTGCTTGAATTTAAAGATTTGTTGATCTTAATTATTTAATAAAGGTCTTTAAGATAAATTTTCTATATTCAGGTGGAATTTTATTTATTAAATTTTAAGCCAAGAAAGGATCACAAATACAATATTATAGCAAACAGTCGTTACAACTAAAATGTTTGCTGATTAACAGACATTTTTTTATCAGCAGTCACATACACACACATTCTCCATAAGATTAAGGACAAATCAGCAGGAGATTGAAAAACAAAAAGATTTTGCAATTTTTTTTTTGTATTTTTCATTATTTCGCCTCTTAATGTAAAAACCGAAAACAAATCTGCAAAACAATATAAATAAATTACTTTTTAAGGATTTAAGTGAAAAACCATAATCAGCATATGAAACATGATGTTAATTAGTTGATGCAGACGGACGGACATTTTTGGTCAAAAAGAGTGATCAATATTTAAAAAACTCAGCATGACACCGGAACTTAAACACACACACACAAACGCTCACGTTTTGGTAGGATGAAAAAAGGATAAATTCACGCCTTTTTTCCTAAATTCTGTTTTTAGTATAACAACTTAATCACATAATTTTAAGAGATTAAGAAAAGACCTCTTGAAAAACTCTTTATTCTGAAAATGAAGTCAAGTAAGTGAAGAAAATCGTCTTTCTTAAAAATTAGCTACTGTTTGTTTTATTTGTCTTCCTGGGTTTTTTTGGTATTTTTTAATAAATTTATCATGAGAAAATATCTCTGACACGTTTCAAATATTAGAACCCCTTTTTTACCGTTTCTTTTTTTCAGTCTGAGAGGAGTCTGTTGGTTCAGTATTTATTTTTTTGAATAATTTCAATTCTTAAAATTTTATATGAATTTCTAGGAATATTTTGTTTTAGTTTTTAAACGGAAAACGTGCATACAATTAAACCAGATTCATAAGATATTTTAATTATATGCACATTTGATTTTTTTGAACAAAATTATTTAAAAAAATATTCAAAATCAGAAAACGTAGAGATTTAAGAAAAAAATTGTCGCGTGCCAAAGTTCAAAAGAATGTAAAATTGTATTTCCGTTTGGTGATGTGATGCCTTTTTAGGTGATGTCTCATTATGATTGTTTGGTTCTTGAAAAAAAATTCAAGTCGTTAATTCGAAAATTAGCTATCAAGGATTTAGCCTATTTTCCAATTTAGATAATTTTGATTATTGAAAGTGTACCTTTGCTATGTTTTTTAGGATTTTTTTCACTTGAATTGAAAATTTCCGAAGACGGTGTTTTGCTATATCTCTTTAAACGATATCGGAGAGTAATCTTGTTTGTTAGTCACGCGTAGCGTGAAGTTGCAAAATTCCGAATCTATATCCTTTTAAATATTTAGCACCCTAAGGATCGGTTCACTTTAATCATATGGATGATCCAAAGTCAAAACATAAACGTGCTTATCAAAACAATCTTTATCCTCTGATCAGTTGGTGCAATTTTCCGAAAGTCTAACAGAAAACTATATTGTTGATTATAAATGGTAGTTTTAGAACGATCCTCGTATAATTTAGTTTTCTGATTTATGTTTAAATGTGACTTACAGTTAAAACCCCATTCTGGTTTGTATGGGAACTAGTGAGAAAAGGGAACCTTCATCTCGAACGAGGTCTAGACTAGCAGAATCTACTTTTGATGAAAAATTTACTTTAATACTGAAAATATATAAAGCAGTTGTATTCATTTTTAGGACACAGTGGACAAGTTCTTTATATACACAATATCTAACTCAAGACTTAAAATCGTCTACACTTCTGTGTTCTGTGAGGAATTTCATATAACACGAACTAGTCATTCGAAAGTTAGCGATTAATTTTAATTTCAGTTTCATTTCCGATTTATATGTATCATCTCAATTAACGCACAGTGGGACAGTGGATTTGATTTAAAAATATATATTTTAGGGAATGACAAAATTATTACAAAGTTAAGAAAAAATTGAAACATTTTCAGAAACCCGGTTTTCGAGTTATTGGAAAAATTGACTTTCAAAAGTCAAAAAGGAAAAAAAACGCATTCGAAAACGGTTTTAGGTTAGAAAACCGGTTAACCGATTTTTGTTTGATTATTATAAATTTTTAGAAAAAATATTATTTTTTTAAGAAAAATGTAGATTTAAAAAGATAAAGATTAAATAATGATTCCACCAAAATCAAAATGTGTTTGTAAATTTTCCTTGAACTCTTTAATGTCCTAAATAGGTGCGGTAAAAAGTTTTTTGTGATGTTGGTATCGTATGTGGTGATGTCTAAAACAGACAAAATCGACTCAGAATATGATGTCCAAGAATGTTACACACGGAATTAAAAATTTTATATATTCTCGTTTAAGGCGGAATTCACAAAAATGCAGCTGAATATGCCTTCAATTAAAACCGGTTAATCGACTGAAAAAACCCGGCATGTCGAATAGTTTGACAATAGAAATTATTCTGAAATGAAAAAAAAAACGGTTAACCGGTTTCGGTTTTTAAATATACAAGTGACGATTAATGCAGAATTAGATTTTAGGCCCACTGTACATGTAATATTGTCATATTTTTTTTTAATTTTCTTTTATATTTGAAATATAATTTATTTGTTTTATTTTTTATTATTAATTTCTTAGAATATCAACTTTAGCAATGAAATTCTTAAGAAATTCATTTGACATAAAAATATATAAAAAAACAAGTTGCAAATGCGTCGAATTTCTTAAATAAAATATAAAAATTTATTATAAAATTGACAGAGAAAAAAAAGCAAAACAAGATGTACTAGTATATCATTCATTCATTTATTCACTCTATCAATTTTTCATTCCAACAATCGAATCGAATATAATAACGACCATAAGTTAGAACGAACACCTGTCTGACGGTTTAAAATACTCGTTACTCTCATACCACGAATCATTAAGAATTCAAGTTGATTTTATTAAATGAATTTTTGAAAATATAAAAAAATTATTTTAAAATAAAAATATTATTGAAAAAATATCAGTTTTATATATAGATATATATATAAATATATATATGTATACATATATAATCAATAAATTTTAAGAGTTATATGATTTCGATTTTAGTTTCATTATTTGATTCGTTTATCGTTTTTATTTTTCGTTTTCTGACGTTTAAACCACAAAAATATTTTAGTTAATTTAATGATTTTTAACCTGCACGTGTTATAGATTTTATAAAATATTTGGAAACTTTTTTTTCGGTTTTTTTTGTCCGATATTAACTAGATTCTTATACATAACAAACTGGCTTCACATGCTACAAATTAACAAACGCAACAAAATTATATACATTAGAGCCTTGACTTGCGTCCCGTTCCCGATTTGCGTCGCTTTTTAAGAACTGAAAATATTCGATTTGCTTCAAGTTGCGTCGCTTTGATTTCACTTATCGTCGCTAGAAACAGTTAAATTTTCTACTGCAGTATTATGACATTTTTTAGCATCACTAATAACATCGTCACCTGTATGTTTAGTTTGGAATTTAAATTAGACGTAAAAACACGTTTTAAATCTGGATGTTCTTAACAACAGTAAGAACAATCTGCTATAGTGACAGTGCTGAAATAAATCAATTAGTTGGAACCGTTACACTTCTCCAAGCCGAACAAGATACCATAACAAGAAATACCTTATTGGTTCAGATGAAGTCCTGTCTTTCAATTTGGATATATGATCACAATAAGCGGTTAATGCCACTCAATAAGGACTTAATAAAAAATAAAACTCTTTCTATTTACTCCCCAGTAAATTAAATTTCACTCCATTTAATAGAAAAAGTTAATTAGATTTGCGTCCCCATTAACGACGCAAAACGCGGCTTAAGTGCATTGACAAAGTTTTCAAATTTTTATTTAAGAAATAAAACTAAAATTGTGCGTTAATTGCGTAGCAGATAATCGATCTTTAGAGTTTAAGTTAAAAAAAAAGTATTTTCAATCATTTAGTTTTTCCATTTAATTTTATGATCAATTTTTAATGACATTTTCGTTATTGTCTTTGTTATTTAATAAATAATTACGTAAATTGTAATAAACAATCACTACAATTGTCAGCTGCCTATTTTTCATGAGTTTGTCAGCAAATTGTTGCCCTTGATTTTTATTCCAAAATCAAAAAAATGCAATGTTTTTTCATAAATGTTGTAACGTTTTTTTTTTTTTTTGAATTTATATCTGATAAATTCTTTTATTATTACTAACAGCACAGTAGGACAGACGGACCCTGGGACGGACGAATGTCAGTTACACTCGTTTTGTTTTAAATCTGTTATAAGGTATGACAATCTTCAACCCACACACAAACACGTTACAAGTATTTAGGTATCTTTTAAGTTGTTTATTCTGTTCTATTAACGTGTGAGATCGAAAAATTCTTAACATACATATATGTTAACAATAACGAAATCACTAAACTTAGAGTCTCAATTTTTTTATTAAAATTTACAAAAAAATATTTATCCTTTTTTAGTGACTTCTGTCACTTTGATCGAACACGTAGACCTCCTCCGTTTAAAATCGACAACTATTTTGGACAACTTTTTGTGCTGTTCAATTCTCTTTTAACAAGAGAAGAACTTTCCATTCTTGGTAAAAATACCACATTATTGTTCTTGTATCCCTCAGGGGCTTGGCTACCATAATGACAAGATGCCAAACAGGCTAAAAAAGTGGAGTTTTTGAATGAAAGCAGCCCTTTTTTGTATGTTCTCCTTTTTTTCAACTTTCCCTCGAGCTTTGGCAATATAAAATTTTTAAAAGGAGGTTACGAAAAATTTGCCAGAACATGCGTTTCGTCATCAATTATGCACCAAAAATTTTTTTCTGAAAACTTGACTTAAACTTCCGTCCCCTGTGTTTGGCCTTAAAATTTCCAGTAGCGTTTCTTGTCAGGAACATTTTGAGCTTTGTATGTTTTTAAAACTACATTAAGTTGAACATTTCGTACCAAATAGTCCGAGCACTGAACTAAGCGGTCTGCTCTACCACCGGATGGATAGGGAACACTTTTGAAAATAGTTCCTATTTTTCGGCTCTAGAAACATCATATGGACCATTCTTCCTATCTATTCACGGAAAAGATCTTCGGATACTGTTGAATAACATGTAAAAAGGTTTGGTTTTGTGGAAAATCAAATAATATTTTGCTTAAAAGTTTCATGAAAAAACGTGTGTTAAACATTTTTCGATCTCACTCCTTCATACATAAATATTCTTATATTCATTGCAATTGTAAGTTGTTATTGTTGTCGTCGTTTTTGTTTATTAGGGATTATTTTAAGATTTGATATTTTTATTAAACATTTCTGAGTCATTTTTGTATATATAAACGAAATTATAAAAAAAAACTTGTATTAGTCACAATTATTAGAATAGATAACAAATATTAATAATAATATAAATTCTTAAAATATTTTGAAAAAAAACTTAGATTTTTAAACGTTTAAGTTTGATTAAAAGCCAAAAGTGTTGAAAGAGTTGACAATGAATGATTCAAGTCAAACTCAGAATAAAATCTCAATTATGTCATGTTTTCTAATTAAAAAAAAATATTGTTAGATTGAAGTATACATCAAAATAGATATTACGTTATATATCAAAAGATATATTAAAATATTGATCATATGATAAATCAAAAAATTGGATCAAAATATATAATTAAAGATGCAATGAAAGTTGTATTAAAAAATTAGTAAAATATTATTATTAACACAGTACATCAGTGGATAAGAACCGAGATAAATCAAAAGAACGATCGAAAGTGATAAATGTCAAAAAATAGGACAAAAACATATATGCGATATATTAAAATTTGTCAATAGATGACCGACAGTAAGATCGAATGAAAGACTGAAAAATACTGATGATATAGAAAAATAGATCACGAGATAAAATGGAAAATATAAAAGATAATAATAAAAGATCGAGATATAAGTATCACAAAAGATCGTGTAATTCCTTGGCGGAACGAACATTAAATCGAAACATTTATTGTGCAATATATCTTTCGATTTATTATTAGTTTTTGCATTAGTTTAAATCGAAAGATGAATTTGAAAATACATCGATGATAGATTAGAATATAGATCGGTACATAAAAAGTAAAAGATATATCGATTATTGGGTTATATTACAGATCAAGGAATCTCGATAAAACAAGTTATAGATCAATACATTAATAGATAAATATATCGAAAATTAGATTGAAAGACAAATTTAAAAATTTAATTTAAAGATTTAGAGAAGAATAGACAAACAACTTATCACAAGATATATGAATAGATAGATCGAACATTTTATTGAAAGATACTCCGAATGGATGTACACAATATTTTGAACCGATCATCGAAGAATTTGATTCTAAGTAATTTTAAGGAGGGACCTGCTTATCTAAAATTATTTAAAATTTTGTCATAATATTAACATATGAGTTGATTTTCGGAAACTATAGGAAAATTATGGGCCGATATTCGTAAAATTTAGTTTAATGGGAATTGCCTTAATTAGGGATTATATGGGTTATATGGTGTACTATGGAACAATTTTTTAAGATTTAGCATACAGACTTAAGAGTTTCATATTAAAAAGATCTGCTAGGTTGTATAGGAAATATCCTTAATATTGAACCGATTCAAAAAACTTCGTCCTTGACTTAATATTTTAAGACGTACCAAATATGATTGAGATATCTCAACAATTTTTAACTTTAGAGTATAAGAAACATTACATGGACAGACAACCAGCAGGATGTATCGTTAAATCGACTAAGGACTTTGTGTCGAATGATTTAATTAAAACTCTTTCTTTTCTATTATGCTGCCTGTAGCAAAGTTCTACACAAACGCAACCATACATTGGGATGTAGGGTATAAATAGATTATACAATAAGTCTTTTAAATAGATCGGTTCAACCATAAATCATTGAACTTAATTCGGAAAGATGTACACAATCGATATGGAAACGTTCATATCAAAATATATTTCCGTACAGTTCGAGATATTTTCTGTATTACATAATTTATTAAATAGTTTCCCAATAGAGAGATAATACAGGGAAATGCGGAAAAACTATATCATTCTTGCTTAGTAAGTCCAGCGGAAATTATCAATAAAATTGTTGCAGAACAGCTAAAAACCTTGATTCTGCTTATGAGTTGAACACTATATTCGAATAAATATTTGAATTCTTATTTTATTAATCTCATTTAAGAGCTAAAACCTAACGATCATTTCGTGCTTCGTAAATAAGCACTGAGCGTTTTTGGTATACTCCGGTAGGTGCTAGACGGATAATTAATAAATAGATCGATGAACCTTAAACATTATTGATCGATTTAAAATTTTTCAGAATTTTGTTTGAATTTGGAAAAAGGGTTATATTACGTCCCTTGAAAATGTCTTTAACATCCATTAACGTACCGTCATATATTTTTTTTCGATTAAAATCACTCCTTTTAAAGTTTCCCTTGTTTTTATTTGTTGGTCACAAAAACATGCTCCCATTTATTCCTTATCAATTATTTGGATCATATTTTTTTAAAGTGACTTAAATTTAGTTTTATCTAAGAAAATGTAAAACGAATCCATTTCTATCTAACATTATGCAACAATTAAGGGTTTTTTTGTGATTCGTTTTAGAGAGCGCAGTAGAAGTTGGTGTACGTATGTTCCATGCACTTTTTGTGACTTTAGAACTTTTGTGGTCCTAAAAAAAATAAAATACTGATATGATTTTATACTCTACACTAAAGTTAACTCTTGTTTTAATTTATAACGCTATTTGTATTGTGTAGTTTTAGTCTTTTTTTCCCATTTCTTTCCTTTTTAAAATAGATTTTGGTTTTTCAAAAATTTATGATTGTTATATTTAGTTTGTTGAGGGTTTTGTTACATTTTTATATATAAAAATGAATCTGTGTTTATTCGTTGGTATGTCTGCTTGTGACTTATAGAGAGCTAAACTACCAATATCTCCGAAATTTAAAAAGGCTATAAAACTTTTGGAAGGGACAGGGGAAAGAGACCTATTAATTTTATCGAATAAATAATGAACTAACATTTGGTGCCAATTACTTTCTCGGGGTACTGGGGGGAGAAGTACCCACAATTTCTATTATAGAATTTCTAAAGCACTTTAACGGCGAAGTTTTTCAAATTTTTATTGGACAAAATTCAGGACGGATAGGATCAGAGGAGATATGCAATTTTCATTATCGAATATCTAAAGAACTTCACTACTTTATAAAAATTACAAAATATCTTAAGAACTATTAAAGTTAGTGTATTATAATTTCACTGCAATTACTTTCCCGCGGAACAGTTTTCCACCATAACGCAGTTCACCCATAATGCAAATATTATTTTTAGATTATAGATAGATAGAATATAGATTATATTAAATTTAGTCTAAAACACTTTGGATAAAATTTTTGTGTAACTATAGTTCTTAAGTTTAGGTCCAATTATCTTCCTGTAAAAGTATTTTACAAATATATGACTGGAAAAAATCGTCATGAATCAAATATCTTAAAAATTTTCAGCTCTGAATCTAAGACGGATTAGCATTTTTGTACGGCAAAGCTCACCGAGTAAAAGCTAGTAATGTAATATAAATCGAGTTAATTTAGAACCAAGTAACTTTGAACTTTAGGTCCCTGATTAAAATCGGATCAAAGAATTTCATGTTTTTTCTTGTATTCTCTTTTTCTAAACTGCACTCTATATTCGTTGTCTGACATCACTAGTGTATTTTTTCTGAATTTTTCCATTTTTAGTTTATTAAAAAAAGCGAGGTTATGGACACTAGTAGCTGTCAAAGGGAAATTTCTTTCTACAGATTAAAAACTAAAAAAAAGAGGTGAAAAACTTCAAATTTATGAGTTTTCGGCATTTTTTTGTTGTTTTCAAACGTTGGATCTCTTTTTCTGTATGTATGTGTGTGTGTGTGTATTTAGTACATATGGACATTAAAAGGGATTCCAATATAAAATTTCTTTTTTTTTCTGTTGGATCTTTCTTTTTTTTTCGTTGTCGTTGATAACTCTCGCTGGGTATGAAATTATTGTATTTTGTAGTTTTGAGGTATAAAAGTCCACATGTATGTACAAATGTTTGTTATAATGGATATGAATGCATGTTGCAGCTTCCTGGGGTGTTGCTTGTGTCGTCTTCTTTTTGTTAAATGTTTTTGTTTTTTATTGTTGTTGTTGTTGTTATTTGGTGGCTATTGGCGATGCTGGCTGGTGCACCCAAAAAAAAGTATAAAACATCTATTTGACCAAATTTTTTTGTTTTGTTCTCAATATCACCTTTGTATTGTTGTAAATGCGCGGTATCTGTTTCACTTTTGTGATTGTTGTTGTATTCATATTTTTTTTTTACCTGTTCTCTGGTGTGTGTCTGTAAGTCTGTGAATTTGATTCAATTTCGTAACGACAAATCTGTAATGTCCAGGTTAAAACACATTTAGTTGCCCTTTAGTTTCTTTTCTTTTTTAAGGTCTTGTATCTATTATCGTTGTTGTTGTTGTATATTTGTTTTTTTGGGGTCTCGATTATTTAAATGGTTCGCTCACTAACGTTGGTTCAATAAATTTAGTCGCGGATTGCATTTAGTTTCTTCTTTTCACTTCTTTTCTATATGTTTTATTTTTTAGTTACGGGTTTTGGTTCTTGTTGTTGTATTTTCGTTGTGGGAAAGTTTAACGAATTTCTAATCAGTTTTAGTTTTTGTTGTTGTTGTTGTTATTTTAATAATAATCTTGCGACCTTTTTTTCGTTTCTAAAACCATCACCATGGGCTACAGTTTTTAGCTGGTGTTTTTCTTTTTAAAAAAAACTTATATTATTTCTTTAAGTTGTTGTTGTTGTTGTTGGGAATTTGAAAGGCTATTTGATAATTTTAGCCTGTCTTTAGTAACGATAAAGTCTTCATTGATTTGTGACCCTTAATAATAGTGTTTAGTCACAAGCACTTTACCGCCGACAACTCTCTAATACACACGTTTAATAAATATCAAAGAAATTAAAAGACCCCAAAAAAATGTAAAAAAAAAATTTAAAATGACTATCATTGACCTCAAATAAAAACGCGCTCGGCTTTTTTGAAAGGGATTTTAATTTGTAACAAAAACAATTGTTTCGAAAGCAGGTGATCCATTTAGATTGGATAGAAAAAATATTCTCATATATTTAAAGTTTCAAACTAGAAAATATTTCTCGAAAATATAAAGAATTTTGCTCTTGAGTTTCTTACATATAAATTCGACTTTCTTATCGATCTAATACTTTTCCAGAATATAGAACTTTTAACGATTTTTCTTTTCAAATGTAAACTGTTTTGGAGAATTTCAAGAATTTTTAAAATTCACTACTTAAAATCTCTGACCTAAAACTCTGCCCAAATTTCGGATCATGAAATTGTTTACATTTCGATAATTCTCAACCTGTCAACGAAACATAAGGAGCTGAGGATGAACCGAAAAAGAAACTTTATTATACTTTACTCCTCTTTAAAATTGCATACTTAAAGATCGAAGTCCTTTCTTTTGAAACTGTGTCGAAGACTTAATATATTTTGGATTATTTATTGAAACGATTGGAAGCCAAAGGGATATCTGATCGGATTGTATTTCGTCAACTTATATTTTAAACACAGGTTATTAAGTCTTAGGATATAGGTAATATAATCTTGTACTCACCCAGTTCAAAACAATTCTAGTGATCTTTTTATGTAGATATTGAGACCAAATTTTTCTCTAAATATTAAGTTTTTCACTAAAATTTCAATTTTTCACTAATTAATTAAAACAAATCCGCCAAAAATTGATTTATCGTTAAAATTTAAAATTTTTAAAATTAAAACTAATTCTTATGTTTGGTAAACCAAACGTTATGACTTGTAAATTTCGCGTAATAGCGGTGCGAAGAACCGGTTGTCGTGGGAATAGAAATGAGCCGTCACCACTGAAATTTCACATGAACTGAACTAATAGGAACAATGCGAACATGCCATTGACACTGTCAGTCACAAAGTTCTCTTCCCAGACATCCAGAAATTCTTTTTTTCGAACAATTTGATAGATGGTGAATTAAATTAATGGCCGTCAGTCGTTAAGTGATCACCCGAAGTGATTTGAGGACCGAATGGATAAAGAAAGGCTGATTAATGATAAATTATATAGCACCATTGTGGTCCCCTTCGCTAAGTAATATACAATGGAGAAATGTGCAGAGTAGTCTTAATGCTGTCCTAAGAAGCGTAACAGAGTGTATATAAATGTCCTCAATATATCATCTACATGATGAGGCGAAGATCTTGCTGGTTATGCTCAGTAAACATCAGAATTTACAATTGGAGTTTCCCCCAGGCATGTTAGAAATAATCATCGAATATATGAACAAAACATACACGGGTATGTGTAAGATTAGTTTGATCGATATTCACGGAGACGCTACAAATTCCACGGTTTTAAATATCGTAATCTTCAACAGCATCTTCAAGATACTAGAACGAGTCAAAATTGACTATCATCCTCTAAAATTCATTTGATCAATTCAGATAATTGAAATTTCTTCAACTAACGATGACTTTAACAAAATCGCCAATTTTATCCGAATAAAGATATTTTAATATTTTAGGACATAACAACTAGGACCATTTACACGATATCGGCTCTGTGTTATATTATCTCAAAAATTGTCACTTCGTCATTCCGTGCATAAGGCTTGGAAGTAATTATCTCAGGCCCCATAATGTATATATATTCTTGCATCAAATTAACATCTGAAAAAAGTTATAGCTAAAAATATACCTTATTTTATGACTGATTAAG
The DNA here is from genome assembly GCA_004302925.2 of Cochliomyia hominivorax. Taxonomy (NCBI): domain Eukaryota; kingdom Metazoa; phylum Arthropoda; class Insecta; order Diptera; family Calliphoridae; genus Cochliomyia; species Cochliomyia hominivorax. Next base: position 6,878,330 of record PYHX02000413.1, read on the forward strand.
TGTTCCTTTGTTATATTTAAGAAAAACGTTTGTGTGTGTGTATGTACGATATAAAACATATTTTAATCATACGCATTTGTGGTGAAGAGTATTGAAGATTCGGTGTAACCGAATGTTTTTCTTTAAATCAATCAATAATTCTTTGTGTTCGATTAATGAATTTAAAACTTCATACTCTAAATGTAATTAAATTATTAAATTATTAAATATTATAGACTAATAACTTATCGCAATTATTTCTTAACTAACAATTTTTATAACTTCAACTCAAATGCTTTAAATAATTCATAGAAATTCATGTAAAAATGAAATCGAGAAACGTTTGCGAATTTGTAAAGTGGAAATAATGGAAAAAGAAAGAAATAGAAAAAAATCTTTAGCAATTAGCACTTGTTTAAATGATCAGCTGCCTAAACGATCGTTCAATCAATTTGACCGACTTAAATGGCAAAAGTCGTAAAACCAGTTAAGTTTACAGCACCAACAACTGTAGAGATCTGCTAAAGTGGATACAAAGCAAACAAATGATATTGCAATATAGTAAACGATCAACAAGCTGGACTGGTGACAAGTGCAATTTAAAACTAAAGTCTACTGGTAGTGAATAAGTCAATAGTTAAATATTCAATGCAATTTGCAAAGAAAATAATATTTATAATTATTAATAGACATTTTAATGTAATTCCTCTTTGGAAGTAATGTATCTTCCTTTTAGTCATTAACTGAAAAAGATGCTGTAATAATAAACAAGTGAGAATGCCACATTCGGCTATGTCGAAACTTTAATACCGTCCAAAACATGTGTATACGTTATGTTCACACATTCACACTCACACATACTCTCATAAATGCTTTTGTCAAATATAACACAGGAACACTTTATGAGTCATAAAATTAGCTATATTTTTAGCTTTAACTTTTTTTACTGAATCGATTTTGATTAATTTTTGAAATGGGATTGAGGTAAATATGACCTTATGCTATGCAAATTTTTTTCTTATTTATTGATTTATATTGATAATTTTCCGCAAGTTCTTCCCTTGAACTAAGAGATCGCCTCAGACATCGTTCTATATCTTCTATATTTTGCTGGTTTAAATAGAAAACTTCTTAGAACTAGAAGATTGTGCTCTGTCAGACAAAAAGACAGAAGAAAATAGCCCAATCGACTCAGATTTTGATTTCATACAAGAATATATATACATTTTGAGTCTGAGATGATTCCTTCTTAGCGTTACACTCGAAAGGAAAAAAGTTAGTATACCCTTTTCATCAGTTGTGCTGGTGGAGGGTATAAAAACTTTTTTTCATTTTAAATTATGACTTTAAATAAAGTAAATATTATTTTTATATAAAACATTTTAAAACTTTTTTTAGTCTTGTGATAGTGAAACATGCTGGTTGAAATATGTTTTTTTTTTTTTTCAAAAAGATACAATAAAAACAATTTCAAACTTATAGATACAAATGAATGTATCTACTTATATGCTTCTAAATAGAAGATGTGCCTGCCACACCTGCGCGTTTTTCTTTTTTATATTTTTTATCAATTTTATATTTACACATGTCTTTTATTTCTTGCTCTCTGTCCTGCACTTCTCTCTATCTTATTGTTTTTGTTCTGTTTCATTTTTTTCTGAAATATTTTTATAGAAGTTTTATAGAAGATCTTTCTTTGATAAGAATATTTAGTTTCCTGTATCTCCTTTACTTTTTACAAAGTCATGTTTTTTCATTTGTTTGGGGATTTTTTTTTCATCGTTCTTAGATTGTCACCATCAGGTGTTGCACGCCACCTTGGAGAGTTGTCACTGCGGTATCCTCAAGTTGTTGAATATGTCAAAGGATTATAAATCAAATGTGACAATAAAATTTTAATCACAATCTGCTACTGTGGTCTTCACATAATTTAACTTCAAGAGATTTTACAAAGTAAAATGAATTTTTACGATCATGAAAACAAAAGAAAGATCAATAGGATTTTTTTGGAATAATTTAAAAATATATATTCTCGAGTACTAGAAGCGAAGGAAGATAATTCTAGAAAGTTATTATTTAGCAAAATAAGGTAATTGATCTTAATTTTATCAAACTGCAATAGAACTGAATTGCAACTAAACTGGAACTGAACTAGAACTGAACTAAAACTTAAATAGAACTGAAATAGAATTGAATTAGAACTGAACTAAAACTGAAACTGAATTGAATGAGAACTGAACTATAACTCAACTAGAACCGAACTGGAACTGAAGTAGAACTGAACTAGAATTAATAGACAAATTGTGCTCATGAAAACATCATCATTCATATGAAAGAGTTGGAAACTGCATACAAAGTTTTGTTATATCGATTCAGATCTTTTAATTACTTTTTTTCTGAAAAGAATTGAAAGTAAAAAAAAATGTTTCGTGATTGACGAACACACAATCGTCAATAAGTCATTGACTCCCTGTTTAAATTAATTATTATTAATTTTAACCAATCAGTATTGAAAATAAGTAAATAATATTATTTCTTCTTCTTATATTTTCTTCGTCCAATCGATTGAAAAGATCACTTACATTAACTAATCATTTTAGACCCGCCCCATTTTCTCACCTCCATGTGAGATTTTTTTGTTTTGTGTGAAATAAATGATCAAAATTGAAATACAAATAAGACTAAGAGTCTGATATTTTTTTTGGAAGTTTTTGGAAAAGTTCATTATTCTACTATCGAAACATGTTGGAATTCTGCACATTGCACAATGGAAGATAATGAAAAAGATCAATATAGAAATATTCCATAAATTGGACCCACTCAAACTAATACGATCAAGTATTTTTCAATCAAAATGTCACTTTATGACATTCATCGAACTTTATTAATTAGAAAAAGAAACTGAATTTTTATATGAATTCCTAGGTTCCATAATTATGATTCCCATAGATCTCCAGATAATTAAGTTGTGTTATTTGTATGTGAGAGCAAAACTTTATTATAAAATCTAATTCAGATTGTATCAAACGAAGCAAATGAAAAGTGCGATATTTTCGCTTTCGATTTTATTCCAACGGAAGTAGAGCTAAAGGAACTTTCACAGAAGTAATCAGTGCAACCAAAGTATGATGATTTGTTCCCAAGGGGACAGATGTGAAACCCAATCTTGCTTAATCATACAGGGTCTTATTTGTCCGGATGTTTTCTGAAACATTTTCACTGATACTAAACTGATCTTGGAGCAATGAAAGGGGCGTTTTTAGCTTTATTAAATAGTGAACATTCAAATATGGTCAGAATGATGTCATTTTGACGAACCGATTCGACTCGTGCATCTTGTGTTTAGATGCCAAATTTTATAAAGTTAAGTACAGAAATGACCATATCTCCTATAGAATTCAGTGTTGGAAACCAGTTAGTGCTTTACGTATTACGTTTGTTTAAAACTGTCGATCCATAATTTCTTATAAGACTCAAATGACATGAATCTTTCATTATTTAAGTGGTGTTATACAAGGCCAATTCATAAGATCAAATTCTACGAGGGTCGTTTTATATTGTTTCATGACTGCCCCAATGTGAATAGTATTATATAGTCGCCCTAAACCTACTCTTACAGTTGACACCGTAAGTGATGATGAGCGTATACAATCCGCAATCCGCTTGTAATTTCAGGAGGAATCATTTAAGACCCCATACACTAATCAAATGATCCGTCTGTCAGCCTGTTAGAAAGATTTTCATTTCTAGATTAATTAGCCACTTTTTTTGTTGTAATCCTTAGCAGTTTCCTATTATAAAAAAGTTATAGACCGATATCTGAAACAACCTCAAAATTCCGAAGAAGAACTTTTCTACATTTCTACATTTTTCCACAAAAGTAGCTGGATTCAAATAGAATGTTACAAAATCATACAGCTGTATGTACTTTAACATTGCACAAAATATCAAAATCTGGCCAATCGGATATATGGTGTTATTAAATTGATAAATATCGGTCCATGTTCTTCTATCCGATATAGGGTTTTTAAAATAGTTTTAATTATATGAAGACTTATTTCTCAAATGTAAATTTTCTCCATAATGTAAGAGGTTGTGGCTGTGCCGATTCTATATAGTGATATGATTTTTAATATTTAAAAATTTTTATTATAAACAAATTAAATTGTTACGATTTTTATTTCAACAATATCGAATATTGAATTAACATATTTAAGATTTCAATTTCAATAGAAAATAATGTTAAATTAACATTTTACCTGTAAAACTTTTATCTAAAACCAAAGATGGGAAGTACAAAATTGCCCTTTTTTTGCTCGAACAAGAGATATAAGTTCTTCCTTTTGATCACTTTTTAATCAACACTTAATTTTAATTATAATTTCATAGCATATCATAAAATAGCGTTTATTGTACTCAGTAATTATTGGCCAGTAATTTGTATTTTACACTCCACCTCTTCATGAAAGAAAATAACAAACAAAACAAAGAAAAAAAACATAAAGATCAATTTCTAATGATCATGTCCAACCCCTGTTTCACGGTTAATTTTTTTTCGTTATTCATACGATGTTCATTTCATTTCATTTAATTTTCATTATTCATTCTCTTTTTAAACCCATCAAATTATTAAGTTACAGATACAGACGTCCAATTTAACAAGATAAACCCATAATTATGCAAATTTTTGTTTTCATTTTTTGCTGCTTCTTCTTCCTATATTGTTGGACCATTTAACGGCAGCGGGACATCATTGAGCGCCGCCGCCACTGTTGTTTTTGTTGTATTTTATTATTATCTTCATCATCTTGTATCGTCATGAGGTTTTATAGTAGAAAAAAAATGATTAGACGGCTGACGAATTTGATCTTCACCATTTAACTGCAGGGTGTCTAGGACAAGCGACAATCACCGGTGGCTATAGAAATGATGAAGAGAAAAAGAAGAGTATGTGTGTTTTGGAAACATGTGTACGTAAATATATATCTGTGTTAATGTGTAATTTGCATATGTTTGTACTCTAAGGAGTGAGATCGAAAAATTCTTAACACACGTTTTATATAAAACTTTTAAAACTGCGTACTAAAATGATTAAATATTTTCAAAAAATATAACCTAAAAAGAATTGTACAAGCATTTAATAGTCTGTCGTCATACTGTTTCAAATGTTATTTAAGAGAAACGGGCACTGGTTCATGTAGAAGGAATGGTCCAGGAAGGAATGTTTCTTAAGCCAAACAAGCCCGGTAAGAAAGCAGTTCGGTTAGTTTAATGCTCGAACTATTTGGTACAACAAATTAAAGGTCTAATTATAGACAGGGCCAACAAAGTTTTGACAGGAACGCTGCTAAAAATTTAGAGCATGAAATTGAAGTCAAGTTTTTGTTTAAAAAAATATTCTTGCTGCATAATGCATGACGAAATGATACTTTGGCAAATATTTCGTAACTTCCTGGTCAAAACTTTCATGTTGCTGATACTCGAGGAAATGAAAAGCTCTTAGTATGACAAGCGATATCTTGTTGTGGCAAAAGAAACCAATCGTTTTGTGACAACGGGCTCTATAATCACCGAAATTTATATCAAGTAATGTTTACAAAAAAAGAGCCAAGACTTGCGTCATTAGTGGGGACCGGAGAAACATGTTAACCGTTGCTGACTTTGAAATAAATACTGCATTAAAAACCTGGTAAACAAAAATAACGCGATTCGAATTTTTTCAGTTCTTGAAAAGCGACGCAAATCGGGTCGACGCAAGTCGGAGCTCCATAAACAGTTGTAATTATGATAATATTTTTAATAAAATTCAAAATTAAAACTGTTCATTTTCGTTTTTATTAACATATATGTATGTTAAGAATTATTCGATCTGACTCTTTATTTTGTTTAAAATTGAAGTGGTTTAAGAAAATTGAGGTTTAAGATTTTATTTTGCTGCAAATAAAAAGGAAAGTGCGTGTAATTTTTTTAGAGTTTTAGGTAATAAATTATTTTTGTTTAGAAATTAAACACGCTTTTTTGGATTTTTCGAATATTATTAGTTATATATACGACAAGGTCCTTTATTTCCTTTATAATGTTAAAAAAATTAATAGGTTTCTTTCTTGGGTTGTGTGTGTTAATTTTCCTTTAGCAACAATTGTTGATTGGCACGCGAATCATGAAAAATTATTTTGTTTTTTTATTATTTTTATTTTATTATTCTTAATAATAACGAAAAAAGGATTCTGATAAAACTGGAAAAAAGTTAAAAAAATAACCCTTTTTATGCTCATTTTTTTGGTTCTTTACAATTTTAATCTAACATGCAACATCATGCAACAACCAGCAGCAGCAGCCATTCTGACATTTGAATTTTTTTGTTGGTTGATGTTTGAATTTTATTTCTTTTGTTTTTGTTGTGCCATAAACATTTGACGCCAAATTGTTAATTAAATTTTCAATAAAAAAACGTTGTTTTTTTTCTTAAATTCTCCAAAAAATATGACTGAGAACATAAATTGCACCTGCTGTTTACAAACATTTATTCTGAAAGATGAATATTTTTTTTATATTTCAAATAACAGAAACAAAAACGAATTCTTATATTTGAATATTTTTTGAGTCCATATTTTTGGCATTTTACAAAAAAAGTGTTAAATTTGTGAGAAGGCCGTAAATATTTAATTTCGTTTTTTTTTTAGCAAAAAGTGGATTTTTATTACAGAACTGAGTTTTTATTTTATCACATGAAAATGACGTCATAAAAAAAGAAAAGTGTCACGAATTTTTATAATTAGAAAGAAATTTTAAAATATTGTAAAATTAGCGGATTTTATAATCTCATACACACTGAAAAAAACTAGTACACAAAGGAAAAATATTAAGTGAAATCAACGTAGAACATAGTTGATTTAAAATTGTATAAATCTTTTCTCGTTTAGTTTAATTTGAAAACTTTAACGTTTGTGGTGAACTAATATTTTATATTAATTAAAAAAAGTTAAATTATTTATATTTGAATTAATTTTACATTGTTTTTTTCTGTGTGTAAGCATGCTTTATTCGACATTGCTGAATCTTAACTACCTTCCATCACTTTATTGAAGACAATTACCTATTTTTCGGTATTATTATATCCAAATATGGTCGTTGATAGTTAAACTAGTTTCATATATAAAAGACGGATTGAAAATGTTTCTTGGTGAAATAGTTTTATAAACTCAAAACCGTTATGTGGGAGCTCTAGCACAATATGAACCGATAATGATCAGATTTATAACGTGTATTCAATACAGTTAAAAAAATAATTCAAACGAATTTCAACAGAATTGGTCATTATTAACTAGTTTTGTAAGATCAAATAAAAGCCTTATATGGAAGCTATAGCAATATATGGACTAAGAATGTCCAAATTAATAAGTTTTATTATGTACAGTTAGATAAATAAATGGGTTGAATTTCAACAGATTTGATCTTTATTTACCAGTTTTATAAGCTCAAAACCACTTTCCGGGAAGGGAGCTGGTTTAAAATATGGACCGATATTAAAAAATTTTAATAGAATTTATTAATGTTTAAGAGTTTTATAAGCTATAAAATATCGGATCATTATTGTGCAACTGAGAATGTTTCCATCAGACGGGTATAACTAAATCGATTTGGGGGTTCTTAGGAGATTCCTTCTTGGTGTTATAAATGGAATATGTACTTGTGGCTGTGGAGAGCATAGAAACAAACAAGTAAAATGTCATATTTTTCTATATTGTTACCCTTCACCACGATCAACTTTGAAATATTTGTAGGAACTTTTTAATAATGTTTTATTTTGTAAAGGGGTTACCACTCCCCTGTGTCCTATCGAAAATTTTGTAAGGCTTTAATATTTTGTTATTATGACTGTTTTCTATCTTCTTAATTTAAAAAAAATAATTTTAAAAGTTCCAGAAATAAGGCATTGAAAGTTTCATTTGTAAAAGGGATACCACATCCTTGTGCCCTATCCGAAAATGTTGTCTAGAATAATGTGTTGTCAAAGCAGTATGCATGTGCCAAATTTCGTAAGATTTTCTTAGATTAGTTATATATGTTTTCTGTGTAAAGGGGATGCTACTACACCAGCCCTATCTAAAATTTTGTACTGCGCAACGTTTTCCTTTAAAAGCAGTATCATCGTGCAAATCGTTGTTCTTAAAATATAAAAATAAATATCCCAGATATTCCTCATATTATTTATCACGATTCTCCCACTTTGTTAAGAAACATTTTGATCTGTTCCAATTATATACAATTAAATATATTTAAAGTAACTATTTGATTTTAACTTACAGATATAAAATACTTTATGTGAATTATTTAAACCAGTTATTTTCAACTTCAACGCTTCACATTCATTCATTCGGGGCACTCAAGTGAAATCTTCCGAGAAACTAATTATTAGACCAGTTGCTGCAAAATAACGGTAGCGAATATTATTTTCCACCAAAACAAATTTAATCCAATTTAATCAATGTTTTTTAATAAAAATTATGAAATTAATCCTTCTGCAAATGTTGATTAAATGTTGACAATTTTTTTTATAAATTTCAATTAATTGTTAACAGTTTGTTTTTTTTTATAAAATTTTTATTATTTCGTATTTAACTTAAATATTTAACCTGTTTTCTTTTTTTAATACAAAGTTAAGACTTGTTTACAATTATTAGTTTTTTTTTCTTATTTAATATAAAATTTGTTGATTTGTTTATAATAAATATTATTAATTATATATTTTTGTTATTGTTGTTGTTATTGTTATTATTATTACGATTTTAATAAAAACAAGTTAAAAAATCTATATTCGGCTATGCTGAATCTTTAATACCCTCTGCGTGTGAAGTAAATATATTCCTACATACATACTCACACAAACACTTACAGACGTATAAAATATGTAAATGTTTTTTTTATATTTAACACAAAACACTTAAATTAGTTATATTTTTGGAATGATAATGATTAATATTTTGTCAAAATTTCATTATAATTCATCGATTTATAATTGACAATTCTACGAACGTTCATTATTTGAATTTAGAGGTTGCCTCAGATATCGGACTATATATTTTACTACACCAAACAGATTTTGCGAGTTTTAAATATTAAATATTTTTCAGATTATTTAGAACAAAATGAAAACAAAATTATTCAATCTCAAATTAACTTTGTACAACGTTGATTTTACATCAAGTTTCTTTTTCTGTGTGTATCTGTTCGAGCAACACGTAACAAAAAGCACTTTAAAAACGTTAATAAATGGGTTTCCGAAAAAAGTTAAAAATTTCCATACTTGTGATTAAAGCTTATCTGGCTTATTATTATGATTTTAACTTTTATTAATGACTTATGAAGGGAATTTTTTTCTGAAGGGTTATTTCAATAGACATCCCAACTGGGCCAAAATAACAGTACGTGCAAAATTTCAATAAGATATCTTCAAAATTGCGACCTGTACTTTGCGAAAAAGCTTAACATGGACAGCCAGCCGGATGGACAGGCGGGCATGCTTCGACCGACTCAGGAAGTGATTATGAGTGAAACGGTATACTTAAAAATGGTGGAAGGACTATTTTTTCTGCCCGTTACAAACGTCTGAACAAACGTATAATACCCCCACCACCTATGGTGGTGTAGGGTATAAAAATTAAAAGTGTTACTATACCCGGGCGAAATTTCATTGTGCTCCGTCAATTATGGTATAGATAAGCGTGCCAAAAACGGACAGACAGACGGACAGGAAGACGAGCATAGCAAATTTGACTCAGATTTTGATTTGATGCGAGAAAATATACATAATGACGTCTAAGAAGATTTTTCTAGGCGTTACACACGAAATGACAAATTTAATATACTCACTTGTAGTAGTGGAGGTTATAAAAAACTTTGTTGTTGTTTTAATAAAAGTGACTAGTGAATGACAATGTCTACTTTATGCCTCCAATTCAGTATAAGTCTTATAAATCTGGATCCACATTTAGTTATACAATTCCATATTCTTAACTTAACTACATTTGTTTTATTTAGACACTTGTTTGGTGTTGTTGTTATTATTATTATTGTTGTTGTTGTTGTATTTCATGCCATTTCTATTCTGGCAGATTATTTTTTTTATAGAAAAATTATATAAAATTAAAAAACAAATGATTTGTTTTATAGGAAGTCGTGTGCGGCTACTTATTAGAAATATATATATAGAAATGTTTTTTAGTTATAAAACACAACAACAACTACAACAACAAAAACATATACAAATACAAATTAAAAACGCAAAAAAAGCAACTAAAACAGAAAAAAAAGCTCAATTAAACGACAAATAAACCTTAAAGAATTTTTGTGTTCTAATAAAAAAAGTTTATTAGAGAAAAAAACAAGTTTTACTAGTTTTTCTGACGTTTGTTTATTTAAAAAAAGAAATAATTAATTAAATAATAAATAAAATAAAAAATTTTGAAAAAAATTTAAAATCAAGTAAGGAAATTCTAATAAAACACTTGAAGAGGGTGATCAATTATAAATTGTGACAATAAATTATATATTTTTTTCTTCTAAAATGAAGATTTTGAAAACTATAAATTTTAGATTCCTTCAAAAGGAATTTAATTCACATTTTTTTTTTAATTTTTTGCTGATTTGATGAGAAATCAAGATTTTCTTGAATTTTATCGAGATTTTTGATTTCAATTCAACAATTTTAAAGCGCTTCTCAATTATAAGCATAACTTCTCCATGTCTCAGTGGAAATAACTCCATAACTGAATAAGGGATTAGCTTGTCATCATGCATATGCACTGTGGTTCCGAAACTATTAGTCTTGAATTCTGTTACGCCTTCAGTATGTCAGGTGGATATAGAAGACCTTTAAAAATTGAACAGCTCGGGTACTGTAATATTTTGTAAATACTATAACGATAAGAAAAAAAGGATGTATGTAGATGGTCCTTAAAGATTCAGAGATTTTCAAGACGGAATTAACTTTTACTGAATTTTCACCCCGAAATTTCATTGTGCTCCGTCAATTATGGTATAGGTAAGCGTGCCAAAAACAGACAGACGGACAGGAAAACGAGCATAGCAAATTTGACTCAGATTTTGATTTGATGCGAGAAAATATACATAATGTTTTTGTTTTTTAACATTGCTGACTTAAAGCTTCTATTTTTAACATTGCGGACTAAAGATTCTACAAATCAAAACCTGGGATTATTCAGTTAATTCAGCCTGTGTCTTTATTTGTCTGTCGCTCTATCTGACGTTCTGTTTTTCTTTAGAAAACATTATCGCATCTATAAAAATGATCGTTCCCATTGTTGGTTATCATAAGCAGTTTTCTATTTAAAACCAGCCATATCAGTCCATTAAAAAAAACTTATATACCGATTTCTGATACAATCTGAAAATATCGAATAAGTCCTTTTCTAATTTTTTTAACAAGGATTTAACAAGAATCTAATAAACGCACCGAAAATCACCAAAATCAGATCAATAGAAAAAAGTTATATATCATATAACCGATATGACATATCGGACGCAATTTCGTACTTAATGTTCTGAAATTTGTCACATATATTTAGTTTGATATAAAAATAACCCAAAAATAAAAAAAAGAAACGAGTTTGTGGTAGGGCAATTATTTGTTCTAGCTCCAGTATAAGGCTCCTTCGTAGAATATGATGTTATTTAAATTCGGCGCAATTATTTTTGTAACTGTTTAAAATATATGTTTTAATATTACTAATAACGGTTCATGTTTTGCTATAGTTCCAATATAAAGCCCCTTCCTGGAATATAGTTTTAAGGTTATAAAATTCGGTACATTTATTTCTTTAACTAACCAATATCGTACCACTTTCATATTTAGGACCCTGCTTCGAAAATGGATTTGAGCTTATTAAACTGTTTTGTATGATCAAGTTTCATTGGAAGTCGTAACTATTAAATTTCTAACAGTCTTTAGTATATATTGCTATTTTCATGAATATCGGATGCTAAATCTGATAACGCCAATTTTCCAAGTTGCTTGTCTAATTTAGTTTTCATAAGATATTTGCGAAATTAATTAAAAACTGTTCTCCTAGAAGTCAATGACCCATTATCATCCATTTATTTCATTCCATTTAAATTTTACTCTAAAAAAGTTTAAATTTGTATTGACAATAATTCATAATTATCAGTTCTTTCAAAAAAACTTCATTAAATTCGAAGAATTTTAATTTTAACACCTTTAAACTCACAAAACTTTTTTTATTCAATGACATGATTTTTTTAAGACTAAACCAATGTAAAAGCAAAGAACCAGATCTAACAAATCTAAAGAAGAGAAAAAAATCCATTACCACCTTCCAAAGAGAGAAGGTACGAAAAGTAACAGTTCAGTAAAACTTCCGTTGAATTCACACACAAATAAAACTAAAGCTTCCGAAGAATTACTTAAGAATATACGAATGAAATCTCGGACATTTATGATGAAGTATAACTTAAGAAGAAGGGGTTTCTTCTTAAAGGAATAGAGAACGTGCTTATGCCCCAGCAATTAACACCTGATTACAAAAAGAATTGAAATTATAACTATTTAATTTATGTCTATTTACCCTCAGTCATTTATTTGAATCCATTACAAGAGAAGAGAATAAATATTTACTGTCACAAACAACACAAGAGAGAAAAAGAACTGAATGTTGAGTTTGGGAAAGAAAGAATGAATGAAAGAAATGTTTAGCGCCTTAATGTTACAATTGGAAATTACAAGGAAACGCCCTACATTTCGTATATATTTCACATATATTTTTCCGTTTTATTTTTCTGGAAAAAAAGTGATGATGGATTTCTACTTAACAGCAGTTGTTGTTGTTGTTTTTCTATAGATTGACTCTAATGATGACATGATTTATAAGGAAATGAGAGAACATTTCTTTTCTTATACCCTTCAGTAAAACCAGAGTTCAATGAGAGTTTATTAATTCTGTTATGCCATGTGTTACATTAGGAAAAACTATTGAAGTATCCTAAATGAATATAGAAAAGGTTTGGATCTATATTTGACACAACAAATTGGGAGTTAAGTTAAGTTTGAATATAATGGTGCGATCCTCGTAAAATTTAGCTCCGTACTTTCTGGTTGCAAAAATCTTAAATACTGAACATTTTTGGTGATTTATGCACTTTAAAACCATTTTCGGAAGGGGGTTTGAAAGAGAGCTATTGTAGTTTGTGAATCGATTTACATGAAAAAGTTAAAATATATCAATTCCAAATAAACTGGTTTCTAATTCAATTATATTTACGTTCTAATTCACTTCTAGTTCAGTTTTACTTCAATTCTATTTAATTTCTATTTCAATTTTAGTCCAGTTTTAGTTTAGTTCTAGTTTAGTTTTAGTTCAATTCTAGTTCTTAGTCCGTTCTAGTTTAATACCAGTTCAGTTCAAAAAGTTCTGGGCCGAAATTTAATATCGAGTATCACAGTATTCTTGAATAGGAACAGTAAAGTGTCATGATCAGTTATCTTGAATTTCATAAAATTTAGAGGCCACATAATGCATATAGAAAACGTTTTTCCATGGATCCATTATTATCAATGCTTTAAGTGTTTCTAATAAATGTTCCTCACAACCGATTGTTTTACTTTAAAGATCCATCAAACATTCATTCATATACTCTCTCTTTGTCTCTTTCTTTCAGAGTTACTATTGATCTAAGTAATACATTGTTTAACTATTTGTTTCCAAGATTAGCATCTTGGTGGTGACCAAGATTCTGTTTAAAATTGTCGCACTTGTTTACATTTCTGGGAGTTACTCTAATCGCATTTGTTTATTTATCTCGAACATTGTAGACAGTTTGGAATAGTTTAAAGTTTTAGTTACTTGTTTTAAATATAGTTTTTTTACTAAACTTTCAAACGATGAGGTAATTGTTAAACCCCTTGTCCTTATAATATGACTTGATTTTGTTCCACCAATATTCAATTTTGTAGGCTTAAAGTCTAATAACGTTTATTTACAAAGTTTGTTAAGATTGTATCATGATCTATTATTAACTTCTTTTTTTCTAGTTATAATATTTGTGTTGTATGTGAGTTGTTTTATTTGGTTGCATGTTCGACAAAGTGATGTTGTTGTTATTGCTGCTGCTGCTGTTAGATTTTGTTTTATTGTTGATATTTGTTTATTTTGTCATTTATTTGCCATTCATTGTTAGTTGTTGTTATTGTTGTTAGTTTTATGTAAAAATATAGTATTTTTGTTGTTGATGTACCTCTATCTCTCAACTATTTGTTTGTTTGTTCGTATGTTTGTTTTTTTTTTTGTTTGCCAAGATTTTTAACTCTCTGTTGATCAATATTTGTCCACTATCAACATACCACCAAGTCAAGTATTCGTATAGAAGTATGAAGTCATGGTTTTGGTGAAACAAAAAAATTCATGTATGATTTTTTTCGATTTGTTTTTGTTTTCTTTTGGATAAAAAAAATGCCTTCAAGTCTGACAATGATGGGTCGTCGTTATGTAAAAAATGTTTAAAGTAAAAATATTTTAATTGAAAAATAGTTTTGTGACTGTGAAATGATGAAATTTTAAAACAAAGATTTTGATAAATAAATATATTTTGGAAATAATTAATATTTGGGTTTCTGGCTCAAAGGTAAATTTTAGTATAATTTCGGAATTTTCACATACTTTTCCTAATTTATTCTAACACATCTCAATTTATTGTGCTTCAGTGAAAATCACTCCAACTATTTGGTAAAATCCTTCATGCAATAAATTTCGGAACTTATTGATGATCGTATTAATACATCTAGAGATTTTTTCAAGCTAACGAAGATGAATACTTTAGTCATTAGTATATTAAAAACGATTAAAAGTTCTATTACTTGAATCGATTTCGACTGGAGTCCGTTAATTGCGACCAAAAAAAACTATAGTTTAAGACATTTTTGACTTCAAAAATCGACGATGAAAGAAAAATAGACTGAAAATCGTCAGTATTTAGCTACAAGTACAGCTGCCGTGGATATATGATCTGTTTTCAATCTGGGACGTACAAACAATGAACAGACAGCTGTACAGTATATTCTCTTGGTTTAGTCTGGAACTTTACTGTCTCAAGACTTGCAGAGCCTTGTTAAAACGATGTTATTTAGACTCTACATAAGAAACATATTAACCATTTGTGATATTTAAATACTGTTCTACCTATTAAGAAATTACTAAAGTATTCTATGGTTTAATTTTGATTCCATGTCGAAATTTAATATAATTTACTAATTGTTAATATTACTTTCCTTATTTGCAAAACTCTTCTTTGGAACAAGGTCCCTATTAGATGGTCATGTTTTGGATTTCTGTGCATTATTTGGGAGAGAAAGGTTCTTAATTTTATATATCTTTCGAAATGGGATTTACTTGAGTATACGTAGAATCGCCAGAAATGTATGGTTTGTTTTCAATATGGGAAGTACAAAACATTTCTTCAAGACTATTCTTAAGACACCGCTTTTAGGTTGAAAAAAGGAAAAAAAGTTGTTTAACTCTTTTAGAAATGTTCGTCCCAAACAATAAGAACAAAAAGATTTTCAGGCAGCTATACACTACACTCCCTTTTATAAGGCTAGAAACTTTACTATTTCACGACGTCTTGTTAAATTAGAATATTTTGTCCTATTTAACTTCCATAATAATTTAAAGAGAAATTCAGGACTTTTGTGAAAGACTATTGGTTAGTCTTCTACCATTTAAAAAAAAACACACTTCAATTATTCAGCAGCTTGATTTTAATCCCACATTACAATTTCATATCCAAATACTTTCCATTTCATGAAAACTTTCCATTAATTGAAATTGTCTTTGATTTTTAACCAAAAACGCCTGTTTTTTTATTTTCTGTTCAGGTTGTCCAATTGCAATCGTAAATTACTCGTATCTATGAGTTGGACCTTATCAATACAATTACCACAATGTGAACTTGTTGTTCAATTTTTAAGAACTTGTTATTACACATTTATTTCTCTCTTTTCTAGTTCATGTTATGGCCAATACGACGTTCTTGTTCCAGTTATAGTTTTTTTTTTTTTGTAATTGAAAACTAATACACGACATGAAGTCTATACAACAAAATGTTATGCAAAGGTGATCATGTTATTTTTGTTATTTTTGATATGATAATTTATGAGTTTAATTTTTTTCATTTTAACCGTCATTAAACATTGACACCTGCTCACTAAACCGCATCGTAATGTATCGGTTATCACCACTTGTCTGACTGACGGTCCTTCTGCTCACTTACGGTAACCACCTCTTGTTTAGGTTGTTCGTTCGAAAAAGGTATCCTGGCCTAAAACAACCGAAAAGGATCTAATTGTTAGTTTTATATGTTTATGAAAATTTACACGCTCTTTCAACCAGCTAAACATTACAACGATCCAAAATGAAGTCCTTTTTGTATTATTTTTACTAAATGCTCTTTTGTGTTTTTGTTGTTGTTTGTTGACTTCAATTTTCAGTTATTGTTTGTTTGTGTCTCTCTGTTTCAATGATCTTGTTGGCTTGTTTATGGTAGAATGATCATTTAAACGATTCTCCTTTAAGTGGTTGGTTTTTTGTTGTTGTTCTTGGTTTTACTTTTCACAAATTATTTTGTTACGCTTTGATCCTTAACAATTGTTAGTCCGACCGTCCATTGTTGCCTGTTTTTTTTTATTTTATTTTATTTTTGCGATAATGATCTTGGTGTTGTGTTGCTTGGTTGCCTCTTTGGTTGGTCTTCTTAAGCAGTTGAGTTTGAGTTGTATGAGAAACAAAAGGAGTCAACAATTGCTGTTCAAGTCGTCGCTTGGTTTGTTATTTGATCGCAAATTATTTGTGACCATAATTAGATTGTGGTTTCTTCTTACAGTTTTTGTTTGTAGGAGGAGGTGGTAGCTGCTTAAGACGTAATAGGTTTCAATTAATAATTGTTTGTCATTGTGGCAAAATGGGCGACAAATTTTTAACACCTTCCAAATACAACAAGATCATTATTAAGGAGTCAACTGGAAAAAAAATAAGAAAAAAGAAAAGATAACTTGAAAGGGTTTTTATTTAGATTTTTATCCTGCAAGATCAACGTTTCCAATTCATTTATTGTTTCTTTAGTTTTACTTCTTTTCTAAACTATTTTGAAACATTATTAAAACATGTCAATCCAAAAATTCACTTTTGTAACGCATCGAGATTTTCATGTATGAACAAGTGATGATGTTTGTCTGTCTGTCTGTCTATCTGTTTGTCTATCGGGTGATGTTGCCTGATTACTTGAACAGAAAAATCTCAGTCTGTTTACAAAATCCATAACAAGACATCATCATCATCAGTTATGGGGAAATTGTTTGAAAAAAAAAAACAAGCAGCTAGCAACATGTTTTAATACTACTACAACAACAACAAAAACTACAGCTTCAATAACATAACGATGTTCCAGTAGCAGCACAGAATCAGCATCAACATCATCACCCAGTGGGGAGGAAAAGTAACGTATGTAGAGAAATGAATGTTTTTTCGCGCTTGTCTGCCAAATTATGACAAGTGAAAAACGAAATGGCGCCTGTTACTGGGAATCAAATGTAAAAAAATAGAAGAGGAAAAAAAGGAAAAATTAAATGAAATGTTGTTCAAATGTATAGAAATCTCCAGCGACACAAATGTTACACAAACACGAGGAAACATGTCAATACATTTAAAGTTTTTTTTTATAACATGATACAGTAGGACGGAATCGAATTTTTTCATATCTATAGTTTATTTCGTAGTCCATAAAATACAGCAGCTGTACAAGAAATATTAATGAGATAAATTTGAAGATTTTTGGATAAAGCGGTGTAGCGTGTATAATTACATTTTAATTTCATGTGTAACGACAAGAAGGAATCATCTAAGACCCCATAAGTATTTAGCTATGTGCGTCTGTTCGTCTGCCTGTTGGAAACATTATGATGCCTAGAATAATTGATAAAACGAAATTCGGCCACATTGTTTGCTGTTATCCCAAGCAGTCTTCTACATTGGTCCTTTAGAAAGGAAGTTATAGATCAATATCGGAGACAACCTTAGAATTGCGAAGAAGAAAATTTTCAACAAAAAATAGCTGGATTTTGACAGAATTTGACCACAACATACAACTGAAAGTCAAAATTGGATCAAGAGCAAAAAGTTATGGGCTAATATACTCACCATTTCCATACACCCCAAAATCAGTTTAATATATGTTGCAATTTTGAATATAATTTTCTGATACTTGACATAAAAATAAATAAGGATAGAAAGACCTCGTTACTATATTTTCATATACCTCCCATATAAGTCCTTTTCCAGGATAACGGTTTAGAGCTTATAAAATTCTTATATTGAAACCAATTTTTAAACGAATTTAAACGGAATAGTTTAATTATATTTAGCTACATGGGACCAGGTGAAACATAGACCAATTAGTTTTAAGGCCAACATAATAGTACAAGCTAAATTTCATCATGATATCTGCTACTAACATTGTGTTTATATCTTTAAGTCGATTCTATGATTATGCCCACTGTAAACAGAAATACTCACACATACACATATGTATTTTTTGCAGTATTTGTAACATTTTACATTACAAGCTTCTGAAATACATGGCGAATTGGAGAAAAAAATTAATAGAAAATAAAACATGGACCACAACATGTGTAAAAATGGTGATTGTTACAACATGAAGCAGCAACAACAAAATCAAAATGTTCATTTCATGTTACACTTGTAACCCAATAAGAGTTGGAATGAAGAAGCCACTTATATGGTTACGAGAAATTTTCAAAAATAAAAAAGAACATGGTTAAATCAAATAGATAATGAGAAAGATTCTTTGCCGCTGATCGCTTAAAATATGACATAAATTTACCGCAAGATTGTGGCCACAAAAAAAAGCAAACATACTTATAAACATATTTAATATAAAACGTTCTAAATCTCAACTTTTCTATATCATTTTTAGATTTTTTTTGTGATTGACTGTTTTTTTCCCTTTTTTATACAAAATCTAGGAAGTTTAGGGGGGGGGGGGGGGTGAGCTAAAGTTTTGTTCATTTTTTGTTCGCTTTTCATTTTAATTTCCTTTTAATAAACGACGACATCAAGTGTTAGTTACACATTTCAAATGTTATGAACAAAAAAGCAACAAAAAACATTGAGTTTATTTAAGGACAATCTGTGTTTCTATTGAATCTAACCACCATTTAACCACAGTTCTTAACCAATGTTCAAACAAACGTCAGCAACATCTGTGTTCCACGCACAAATATCGTCAATGTCAGGGTAACGTAAATATATATCAACTATATACTTATTTATGTTGATGGATGAATGATTATGTTTTTTTGCGATTGTTGATGAAGTGTTTTTTCAACACTTTTGGTTAACTTTTAAATACAGTATTCGAAATGGTCTTGGGGGAATTATTCTAGAAATTTTGATGGATTTTCTAAGTTTAAAATTTTGACATTATTTTTTTGGCAATTAGAAAATTCTAAACAGAGAAACAAGTCTAAAACAAGTTTCCCTTATCAGGAAAATTCTATATCGCTACAGTCTGAATTAATTTTAAAACAATTTAACGTTGTTCATTATGAGAATCTGTTCACTTCATTCAAGTGAGTTCAATGCAAAAATATATTCTACGAGAATCGGAAATTCGTTTTATTTTCTAATGAATTTTTTTGAATTTATATGAAAATTGTCTGATTAAAATTTTTTTAAAATGAAAACTTCGAGAAATTTAATCTTATGGAAAAAATATTATTACGATCATTTATTATTATTTTAAGTTAAAATTTTAAATGTTTGGTAAACTCTATAATGTATATACATTCTTGAATCAAATTAGAATCTATGACCCGTCAGTCTGCCTGTTGTAAGCACGCTCACATCAATAGTAATTGACCTGAAAGTCTTCTGAGAAGAATAAAAAAATTTTACCAGCAAAAAAGATTAAACCGCTCTTTTAATTTTCATGGAATTACGCTCCCTCCATAAGTGCAATATCGTTGCATTCGTTCGTCACGAACCATTCTTGATGAACATTTTGATTTTTGCGAAAGAAACAAAATATTGGCGATTTCGAGAAAATTAGGATGAATTTAAAATATAAAATGTGAAAACGAAATTAAGAGGTAAAAATCCAATCTGGTAACCCTAAAACCTCCAATCAAAGTTGTCAATATTATAATAATGATTTTTGCAAAGGCGTTAAAACTACATTTTTTCTTTAGGCCACCTGACTTCTTATACAAATTACAACATGTAAGAATGAAATAAATTAAAGTTGTTTTCTAGATATACCAGCAATATACTCGCTATACTTCGCTGCCTCTACAACAGCTGTTTTTTAACACTCTAGATCTAAAAGTTTAACAGATTTTAATTAAATAATATATGTTTTGTATAGGGAGTAACACTCTTTTTCGATACTGTCCGCTATAGACTTTTTCTAGAAAATTCGTATTATTTGAGAGTGATGGGGGCAAATGTTACGACTTTCGGTATATTAGTTCTCAGGTATTTGAAAGTTAAAATTAAAAGTTTTAAACAAGTATGTTTAAATCGTCTTTAAAATATCCTAAATCATGATGCAGATTTGAAAATTAGGACCGACTCTTTAAGAATTAAGAGATGTGTTTTAATTAAAATTCATGATACTCACAATCGTTTGATGTACGATTAAGGTGATTTTCCAAAGTGGGAGTAATCTGATTTTTATAGGTAAAACTGATGACAATCGGTTCTCAAGTAAGTCATTTTTTGCATGTTTAAATCTTTAGTAGATAAAACAATTTTTTTTCTCTGATTCTCTGAAGATAATTTGTATGGGAGCTACTGTCATTTGATAACCGATCTTTTTGAAATTTGGCATATGGATTTGAACTTAAAAAATCTATAAAATAGATTTTAAACTCAATGTGAAAAGTTATCCGATCGCTAGCAATTTCAATGAGTCATGAATGAATTCAAAAAATGCGATCTGTTGAGTTCAAAACGTTTACATGGACAGACAGAAAAATTAATCTGAGTTGATATACATAAATAGAGATCTGTATGTTGTAAATGCACAATTTTAAAATGTTATCGATTTTTTTTTTGAAAAATTACATGACATTTTCAAAACTCGTTTCGAATTAACAACAAAAAATTTGCATTTTGTTTTAACAATTATTAATTAAGACTTTTTTACATTTTTTATACCCTACACTACCAAGGTTGGTGGTAGTTGTAACGAAGAAAGAAATATTTTTAACACCAACTTAAAGTATACCGTTCGAGTCATAATCACTTTCTGAGTTGATTTAATAATATCCATCCGTCTGGCTGGCTGTCCATCGATCGATGTAAATTGGCATGTATCATAATTTCATATAGCTCCCGTATTATCCCCCCAGAAGAAATCCTTTTAAAGCGCACAAATCATACATGTATATTAGAAGCATAATATATAGCATTTCTAAGAACAAATTATAAAATATATTTACACGAGGGTCCAACCATGTGATGTAGGGCATTAAATAGTCGGTCTTGACCTACTATTACTTTTACTTGTTTTTTTTACATTTATTAAAAAGAATTTTAATTTTTTATTAAAAATTTCCTTTAAATAAAATTTAGCGTGAGAAACGCATAAACAAATTTAATGTAATTCTGCAATAACTATAATTGCAGAATTTTAGACCGGCCCCCTATATTAGTGAAACTAAACACAAAATTCCATGTTTTTTTTCTTCATAAATTATAGCAAATATTTAACATTAAAATTCGAATACACTGAAGGAAAAATATATTAACATTTATATACCTCTGAACGTAAATAACTTATGTATGTGTTTGTGTATTTCCATTTCACAACGTTTATTTTCCTGTATTTGTGTATTTTATGTTTATGTATGTGTTAATATGCTAATGTATGCATTACACCATGTGACCTTGAAAAAATTATGCAAAAATCGATGTAAAAAATGTTAAAATATGTAAGTTTTTTCTCTCTTCTTTTCTTCTTCTCTTTTACTTCCCCAAATGAAAAAAAGGTTGAAATTTAATGCGCCAACAAAATATAGTACGGGTTGATATTGGTGTATGTATTGGTATGTGTGTATGTGTGTCTAGCTGTCTGATGGTGTGGCAACATAGTCTGCATAAAAAGGGAAATGAAAATAATAAAAAATTATAATAAATGATGCAAATGATTGTGTTGATTTTTAAGTATTTAAATTTGATGGTGAGATTTTATTTGTGAATTTTTATTATTTTCGCGCCATGACATATTTCTGAATGATGCTTTGTTTTGTTGTTAAGAAGCAATAATATTATAGCCAAAATACTAAATAGGATCCATAATGTAAGATATCTTAAGAAGAACTTATATATAAAATTTCATATTTCACTAAAAATTTAATTTTTCACAAAAAATTTAATTTTTCACTAAAAATTTAATTTTTCACTAAAAATTTAATTTTTCACCAAAAATTTCATTTTTCTCCAAAAATTTCATTTCTCATCAGAAATTTCATTTTTCACTAAAAATTTAGTTTTTCACTAATTTTTCACTAAAAATTTCATTTTACCAAAAATTTCATTTCTCATGAAAAATTAAATTTTTCACTAAAAATTAAATTTTTCACTAAAAATTTAATTTTTCACTAAAAATTTAATTTTTCACTAAAAATTTAATTTTTAGTGAAAAATTTAATTTTTAGTGAAAAAATTAATTTTTAGTGAAAAATTTAATTTTTCACTAAAAATTTAATTTTTCACTAAAAATTTCATTTTTCACTAAAAATTTAATTTTTCACTAAAAATTTCATTTTTCACTAAAAATCTAATTTTTCAATAAAAATTTAATTTTTCACTAAAAATTTAATTTTTCAATAAAAATTTAATTTTTCAATAAAAATTTAATTTTTCAATAAAAATTTAATTTTTCAATAAAAATTTAATTTTTCAATAAAAATTTAATTTTTCAATAAAAATTTTATTTTTCAATAAAAATTTAATTTTTCAATAAAAATTTAATTTTTCAATAAAAATTTAATTTTTCAATAAAAATTTAATTTTTCACTAAAAATTTAATTTTTCACTAAAAATTTAATTTTTCACTAAAAATTTCATTTTTTACTAAAAATTTAATTTTTCACTAAAAACTTCATTTTTCACTAAAAATTTAATTTTAGACTAAAATTTTAAATTTTTACTAAAAATTTCATTTTCCACTTAAAATTTAAATTTATACTAAAAATTTCAATTTTTACAAAAAATTTCATTTTTCACTAAAAATTTCATTTTTCACTAAAAATTTCATTTTTCACTTAAAATTTCATTTTTCACTAAACATAATTGTGAAACTAACATTTATGTGAAAATGATTTTTTGTGGAATGAATGGTTAAATGGGAGCTACAAGATATAATTTTTATCATAATTTGACCAATTATTACAATACCAACGTATATGTGAGTTTAATGCCTTTCTAAGTGATATTTGGAAGGGAGCTTGTATGGGACCTATGGGAAGTAATGAAGGGACCTACGCGTTATTTGACAAATCTGTTTAGAATATTATAAGACTTATTTGGGACAATTGTATGTACCAAAATTCGTCAAGATATCTCATAAATGGCGACAGTCGGACGGACATCGTTAAAATGACTCAGTAAGTGATTTTGAGTCGACTGTTCTATTCAAAGGTGGGTGAAACAGTACAAACACATTCCACCTACGAAAGTGTAGGGCATAAAATGGTTTTGTTATTTATTAAACGTGAGTCTTGATCGTTATATAAAGAAGAACTTTACAAAAGCGTCAATTATTTGTTTATATTTGTAATTTGAAAAGGAAACATAAAATTACATTCATAAATGGCAGTTACTTTTTGAAATACAAAAAATTGTTGTTCATTTCCGGTAGATTTATAATTTTTATATTGACAATATTTCCAACTCATTGATAATGTCACAACAAAATCTTTATACTCTTGTTATTTTTAAATCAAAAAGCTCATCATATTATATAATACAAATATACATGTTTATGTGTGTGTGTGATTGTGTAATTTTTTCACTTTTTATTCATAGAATTTATTCCGAAAACGTTTGCAATACATATCATTACGAGTTTTTTTTCATAAAATGTTTATCTCGCTGGGTCTTTACTGCTGTTTTGCTGTTTCTGGATAAGTTAAAGTGAGAATATATATGTGTATGTGTATGAGTGTGTGTGTATGTGGTTACGACGCCATCATTAAATTTAAATAATTTTGCATAATTTTTGAATTTGACTTATGGAAAAGAACAAAAAAATATTTATACAAAAATATTAAACCACAGACACTTGTAGCATTTTATAAAAAAATAATAAAAATAAAATAAAATAAATTTACAAAAAAAAGCAAAAGAAATTGTTATAGGTCAGGTTTATGTACTGCTTTTTTACTTTTAAAGCCATAAAAAAGTTTTTCATGCATTTTGTCTCGCTGTTTTGTTATTTAAACTTAAATTATGGAAATTTCCTACAAAAACAGAAAATAATAAATGAATTAAAAATTACCTGAATGCGATAGAAAATGAAAGGAAAAGTAAAAGAAAATCAATTTTATTTTATTAAAATCTCCACCACCACAAGTGCAGAAGGGGGTATATTAACTTTGTCATTCCGTATGTAGGTTACGTCTGGTTATAGAGATGGCACCGATAAAAAAATTATCGGCATCTATAGGGACCTTGAAGTCAAATATGATTCCTTTAAGTTTAACCTCTCATCCTTTTTGTCACTAATTTGTCTACGCGTTCCAATTAGCTGCAGTGATCAAGTTCAATAATAAACCTTGATTACAAGGTCTCATGTCAGCAAAAGTCTGCAAGAAATCAGTTTAAAATATTTAAATCTTCTATAAAACAGAACGGGAAGTTCACACAAAAAATGAAAACTGTCCTCAACTATCTTCCCGCACCAGCTACATGTATCGTCTTCTAAAAATGCAATGCAAATACAAGCATTTGTGATGGAGGGTATAGAGGATTCGATATAACCGAATATAGGATTCTTATTTGTTTTTATTTCATTGAAAAAAAAAATGATAAATGAGAGTTTAATTTGTTGGGGATTTTTTTCTTGACTTGATAAAAAAACGTCTCTATTTGTTTTCCAAAAGATTATGTATTTGACAGTATTTAAGCGTTTTGAGTTAAAGTTTTAAGTTGACATTTTCAGCGTTTTTCTTATCATTTTGTCAGGTTTTAGAAAAAGTTCATCACAGGATTGTTTTTTCCGCTTTATCATTGTCAAGAGGAGCAGGAGATGTTTAAAGTAAGGAAAATATGGGATTTATTTCTCTTTCTTGTTGTTGTTAAATTTTAAAGTTGTAAAACCTTTGCCTTAAAGACTTTTATGAGTTTTATCTAGATTTTGTTTTTGTTTTTTTTAGTTTTTCATTGTAATCAGAAATAAATTGTCTTTTATGTTGATGTATTGTGCATTCATGTTCAATATTGGGTGAGAGAAAAAATTTATTTCAATAACAAATATCAAAATATAAGAATCACATACTGGAAACTATGAACTGTTCTGCATTTCAGTCAAATATAAAAGATTCCGAAAATTTCAAAGAAATTATTGAAAATAAGGTATCCAAAATGACACCCAGAGTGTTGTGATAATTTATATATTTTTTTAATTTAACCAAAAGTAAGTTATCGTAACTCGGAAATATTTTATTTTTATATACTTTTAGATCTATTTGAATCCATCCAATAAACATTTCCTCCATCTGAATGAAGTTCTCCTCATATTTTTATTCTCCAGGCCACCAAAGGTGGATGTAATATTGAGCGTTTGTGCTGATTTTTGTAAAATACAGGGAAAGTGGTTGTACATCTGCTTTCAAGAATACCGTTCGCCTCATTCTGAATTACTTTCCGTACGTCTGATTGTCCATGTATTTATTGTAACATTAGATATGTATTGATTAAATTTGGTACATATTTTTTCATGCAAAGATACCCCTGAAATGAGTTTTTCACTTCATAGAAGCTCGCATGGTTGTGAGTTACATTAAAAATTTCTTTGAACAATTCCAATCTGAACGCAATGTTAGTTTTATGATTGTACTTAGTATAATTAATATTGCATAATAATCAACAATTTAAAAGCATTCATTCATGGTATCATCCAATCGGCTTTCGCCTAAGACAATTTGTTGTCCTATTCTACGTCATATCTAAGAACCAATCATTAAGAGAAATTCCGTTGCACTAAAGTACTTTCTCAGTTTCTTCGAACCCATATCTTTCTGGTGTTGTATATGTAGAAGAAGGTTTTTTTTAGCAAATAAATCATAAGACAAAATTCTATAAGGCTCCATCTCATAGCTCTAATCGCCTTTCAGACATATAATTGCTGTACTCCTCTGTATCCTCCTCTGTATCCTTTAGTCCCTTTTCACCTAAAGGTCTGTTTGTTCAGAAATTTCATTCAAACTGTCTAACAACAAATGGATGTTTAACGTGACAGCCAATTTTAGACCCTCTCTTGCGCTTTTTCTTGAAGCTTTCAAAATAAATCATTATTTCAGGAAGCAATTAAAATATATACCTTGAATTAAAAATGTTTAGTGTATAATTTGTATCACCTCTTATATACGTTAAAAAAATTTCACTTTTTAAGCTTGAATTTATTTTTTCAATATTTTAAATTTTCTTCAATAACCTTCTATCTCACCCTATAACTAGAGTCAAATAGATCTATCTTTATTTTGGCATTACAGTTTAATGTTGTACATCGATACAATTTTATATATACTTTATGGTCATAAAATTACAATTGTTGTTGTCTCTTATTTTTCGTAGTCCTATTTTTCCTGTTTTATCTTTTAGTATCATTATTATTTTATTCTCTACTCTGTTTTGGTGTGGCAGTTTTCTAAACAGCCCTTTTGGGAGCTAAATAATTTTCCAAAGGCAGATGCGTAACGTATATTTAACCCTTTTGATACTTTCAAGTGTATTTTACATATATAAGCAAACAAGCACATGTATACAGGGCTGTGAAAAGGAAATAGAAGGTGTCAAGTGAAATGTAGAAAAGCCTTTTAAGAATTTTTTTTCTGCGGAACGGGAAAAATGTGTTCGATTTTTCATTAACGGTTTTTATCTAATCACAAATTTACCACACATTTACCACATTTTTGGCTATAACTGTTTTTCTACTAAACCAATTTTCTTATTTTTTGGAATTATCAGGCAGTATGTCTATATCGAAAGTGTCCAAAACACAGATTCCTGAGCGGCAAGGTTCGACTACAAATTCTATATACTTCCCTCGTACACTTTAAACGACTACTGCTCTCTCATCATGTACTTTTTTGCTGCTTCACTCACACAAATACAATTTAGAATTTTAGTTGAAATTTTACAAAATTTCTTCCCCAGAGGTTGGATCAGATATTTATATTGGTTTTTATTATCCAACTTCTCAAGATATAAACAGATAATTGGAGACAGATAAAGCTAAATGCACACTGATTTTGATTTCTTGATAATATGAATACTTTTGGAGTCGTTAATTATTCTTTGGTAGCGTAAGCTTCCTTTTTTACTATCAATGTCATCGAAAGTACTAAAATATAAATACAACGTTCCAATCGACTTTTAAAGTAAAAAAGTACTATTGATATTTCTAGGTTCTAAAGCAACAGATAGATATGTGGGAACTACGATTATGATTACATAGATGATTTTTTCTTGAGATTAACAAGTTACACGGAACTAATGAAGGTTATCAATGGTGGCAAAATCGATATTATTAATCGCTATTTAGGAAATTTCCGTGTTTATCTTTATGCATTGAAATTCCAACCTCTAATTTATTTTGCTGGGAACGCTGTTTTTGTAAGATTTAGTAAGGTATAATGTCCAATGATTTGATCTTCTAAAAAACGGTCTAAAAAACTTTGGTATTGACATATAGAACCAAAACTGACACTGGATCATATTTACAACGCTGATAGATTCCAGTTGTTGAAACAATTAAACTTGGCTTTGGAGCACAATACCCACAAAATAGCTTCCCAAATTACTAGTGAAAATTTTGTTTTTCTTTATGAAAAAACTTCCCAATTGGGGTATTATTTCGAAATTGGCTCCTGAATATGGGGCATTATTTCCATTTTGATTTGGATAGTTTTTTTAGTAAAGGCTCTTGTCGTGACGCCGCTAAACATTTGTAAATGGTTAAATTCGATTGATATAAAATTTTCTGCTTACCAAGGTTACATGACTCTTTTTTATTCCGAGAAGAGAATCATATTTATACTTGTCAAATTATAAAATGGAAGATAATATTTTCTGAAGGCATAGAAAACTCTTTCAAAAGGCCTTCCACATTAAAGTTTTCATATGATTCCCCCTTTGAAACTCCACAAACCTTTTCATATGTATGAGTTTTCCTAATATGTATGTGTAATGTTTTTGTGGTTGTTGTACACATGATTTTTGCATGTTGTTCATTAAACGAATGTCTATTTACTCATATGTTACCGTTATTTTACGATGTGTAGTATAATAAAAGTACAATCATTGTCCTCTTTTTTCTGGTAAATGTGGGGTTATTGCAGTTATTTTTTAACTAACCGAGGACATTTGGCACCTTGTTACATTGTATTGTAGATGTATTTGTAATAGATGTGTAAATGTATATGTGTAAATGGGTTTGAGGTAACTGACAATCATTATTGTGGTCTATTTGATAAGTGTCTGGGGAAATTCTACAATTAAAATTCTTGTTAAAATGTTAAGAGGTTAAAAGGAACCAATTTTAAATCCTAAAGAAAATTCTATTTTTATTTAAGTAAAAATAATTAATTTAAAATTATTGTTTTTTTTTTTATGAAAGATACACCCTCATCCGGTGTAAATATTTGCTGGTAATAATTTTACGTGTAATCAAGTGAGTAAACTAAATAAATGTTACTATTTGATCATGATGTTTAACATTTCTAAAAATCACGTAATTTAGCCTTAATACGTTTCTCTATAGAGTTGGTTGACATTTGTTATATGGGAGTATATATTTTTGGAATTTTTTGAAATACCCATACAAACATACAAACATAGATATAAACAAATAATGTTTACTGCTTTTGGCAGGTTTGAAAAAAAAAATTGTTTAAATATTAAAAAAAACTCTTAAAAATAACGTGCCGTTTTGATATAAACTCATACACACACAAACAGACATTCACATGTAATCGTATAATAAATAATGTTATAGTATGGATTTGATGGGGGCAACCGAGTATAGAATAGAATAGAATTCTTCCAATGACCGTTGATTTGTATTTGACAACAAAAACAGCAGCAGCAGCAACAGTAGAAGTAAAAGCAAATTTATAAGCTGGAGTTCTAAGGTACAATACTTATAAACATAGTTGGGAATTATTATTGTCGTTGTTGTATTTATAGCTCTGCTTGATGTTTAAATGTACATCGGACCGGAAGCCTTCGCCAAACGTGATCTACCGTATATAACGCAGCTATAATATGCGTTTTATAACTAGAGAATAAACGTTTTGCTGGTTTTGACTGAACCAAAGATGACGATAGTGATGACGACAATATATAGCAACAACAATAACAACAACAACAAGAACTAACGACGGGGACGGCAACGTCAACAACAACGACAATGACAATGATGAGTACATTATGATATGAAAGCGTTGGTTGGAAACATTCCTATCATATGTATTTAAACACACTGTATACAGTAGTACAACACAATTCAAAAATAAAAATAAAAAATAAAAAAATTATCAAATAAGACACACAAACCCTATTTGAAATGTTTGTCATTTAGCTGTTCATATATTTGTTAAATAAAATGAAAAAGAGAAAAAAGAAGAAGAGTATGCTACGTGCTTCCACAGAAGGAGCATTGACTTTACACAACTGAAAATTTTGTACACAATTGAAAAAAATAAGACAACAATGAGCAAAATACACATAAATGAAAAGAAAGAAATAAAAAAAAACGCAGTCAGCCCCGGTATAAAACAGTGTCACATACAATCAGCCCAAACAAACCATCTACATATATCCATCCATCCATCCATTCAAACCATCCATCGAAAACGACCAACTATAAACAGTCACCAGTCAGAGTCACAAATCGTCAGTCAAAAACTAAGAAACGTAAATACCTTCACACACATACGCTCACACGTTCACATATTCATATGTACATATTTTTCAATACAATTCGTCTTTGTATATTTAAGCCCCCATAATGTGAATTCTATTCTATTCTATTCCCTTCCAAATGTTCTTTAATTTGGGAGTTACTTAAATATTGAAATATATTTTTTTTAAACGTATGACAATTGATCAGTTTTGAATTAAAGACAAAAAATCGAGTTTGATTGAAATACACATGTGCAACATGGAGAGATTCCCAATTCCCCGTAAAGAGTTTAGGTTTATTTTTCTTTTTTCAAGTAGTATTTCCTTTTGGGACCACCGCTAAAAGAATGTTCGATCCACTGATTTCGAAAGACCGTTCCAAATTTTATAAAGTTAAAAGTAAATGATATAAATACATACATAAATGCTATAGTTTCTACATAGTGACCAAATATTAAGTGTGACTTCTAAGAGCCAAAACCGTTAGCCCTTCAAAAACTGTCATAACAATTTTGCATTATACTGACATCTTAATAATGCTCCAGTTTTAAGGTAGAAAAATGAATCAATCCAATTTGTGATAACTTGTTCTGAAAAATCGTACTCCAGTAGAAGCACTCGGTATCGGTTGAAACGAGTGAGTAAGAATAAAGGTGAGTAAGATAAAGTTTTTCACCCACATCAAAATAGTTTTGGACCATCTTGCAAGAAGAAGAATCATGGCCCCCTGTCGGCTCGAATATTCTGACTCTCTTCAAATGAAACAATAGTCTTCGTGACATCTGACTTGAGTTCAGGTCAAAGTTTCAAATCCTGATTTTCAAATTTGAAAAAGTGTGACGATATAACCACCTGAGAATCATGCAAATTCTTGTTCAAATTTTCTAAGAAAACGTATATCAATCGTAATCTTTAACCAACTATTAATCAAACGATCTTACTATAATTGGATCTACGCTTCGAAAAGATTCCAGTTATACTTGGCCAAATTATTAAGCAACTGCTGTTTCAATTGCGAATTTTTCTCTGGCAAAGGACTACTCGATACAACCGATCTATTACATTAACGATAATTTTCGCCAATTGTTTATTTCAAATGACAAGAAGGTCTCCAGTCTTCTTCTGAAAGCATCTTATTTATAAAAATTCGATATTATAGCGATTGTAGAATATGTGTGAGTTGTTTTAATGGGTTATTTAGCTACAGTCACATAGATCATCTGAAATTTATTTAAGAACAACAGTTGCAGTTGGAATTTTCTCGAAAATACTACTAATATTTTTTAGCGATTCTGCATTGAATATGTAAGAACCTGCCTATTTAGCTTTATTCTAGAATACCGGCATTGTAAATTTGTTTTACTGCAACACCTATTGGTTCAAATAAAAAATGAAATTGAAATCTTTAACTTCCGGAAAAAATGAACATAGTCAGAGCAGAGGTGCAGGTGAGTTTAAGTTTTGAATTTGGACTTTGTAAACCTAGCGAGAGCCAGTCTACAGGCTCCCAAAGCTGGACACTTCGGGTCATTAAAAATATTTGAAACGATACAGATTCCTCTTTGGGCTTTAGGAAGTCACAGATTTATTTCCATTTCATTTGAAACACTGTGCATCTTATAAATTTCTTTTAAATTCACCCTCGTTATAATGAGTAGAAATTTTGGTGCTGTATTGGGTTTATGGTATGATTGTTTGTTTGTTTGTTTGTTCATTCGTTTGTTGTTGTTTTGGTACGCAAAAGATCATATCTACATTACAGTCATACATTCAAACATTCTGCACGTTTCTTTAGTATACATTTCTGACATATTCTTAACGTTTAGGTTGCCTCATTTTTTGTTTTTGTTTTTTGTTTTCAGCTTTTTTTTATCAATTTTTTTAACGTTTAAACTACTTTTGTTCATTTTTTCCATATTGTTTTTATATGCGTTTTTTTTATTTTATTTTATTTTATTTTATTTTATTTTATTTTATTTTATTTTATTTTTAACAAAACTATTCATATAAATATTAAAAGAACAAAAAAATTGAAAGAAAAACTTCAGTCATCTATCAGTGCGTTAGGTTTTGTATCCAATTCTTCAATTTGTGCGTGCTTCAGCTCTAAAGTCCTTTGTTTAGCGAACGAAAAATGAAACGCATCTTATAGAAACGATCGAAAGAAAAGTGAAGAGACCAAACAATTGTATTGAGTAGGTGCGTTTGATGAACGATGATGAAAGAATGTCTGGTTGGATTTTTACATATATTGAGTTAAAGCAATAAACAAACATACAAACCAAACAGTTAATCAGTTTTATAACAAAACGAAACAATCAATTTCCAAACAAACCAACATACAAGATGAGTTCAAATTGAGCCTACCCTAAATTTTAGAATAAAAGAAAAATAAGAAAAACAAGAACAAAATAACGAAACTTTAAGCCTCCAGTAAATGTGTGCTGCTCAAGTCATTTGTCTCCTCCTAAAAGCTATAAAGAGAAACCCAGTCAGACAAAGGGATGGACGGACGAAATGTTGTCTGCTAAATAACAATAACATGTAGGAGGCTGCCAAATATATAATTCTAGGAATATCGGGGATTAAACGTTACGTCACATATCAAACCCACCTTTTGTTTCATTTATGTTCTTTTTTAATTTTCAATTTTTTGTTTTTTACAAAATTTCAAAAATTAAAAAATAATTTATATTTCTTAAAAAGCTAATTAAAATTAATAAACTTCTTTCCACGTCTACATTTTATTACTCCAAAAACACCCTCAATCTCCTTTTGCCATTTGTTCCCTGTTCAAATCCATTCTTCTTTGGTGATGTTGTCATCGTATTTGTAAGTACATTTTTCATTTCTCTAATCGTCATTGTTTTAAAGTTGTAATTATTTATGCTCTTTATGCTCATTAATAAATGTGTTGTTGTTATTATTAACAGGACCCTAAGGACATTTTATTAAGCTCATTCGATTGTCTATGTATTGGTGTATTTATACCATGATAACGTATTTTACGCTTAATTTTCATTTGTGTAATCATGAAAAAATTTAATTTTCTTCTTCTTTTTGGCAAAATTAATTTCATTCAACTCTTTATATTTCTCTCTATTAAAGTCTTTATTTCCAACATAATCAGATTTCACCCCTTTCTACGTGCCATTATCCATTGAGGCTGTTACGAATTACCAAAAGAAAAAATAAAAGTTGGTTATCAAAAATTCGTTGTATTGTTTTTTTGTGAACAATTCTATTTTGTGATTTCTTATCAAGATTGTCCTTGAGCATGAGTACTTTAGAGTCCTGTCAATGTTGGAGGCTGATGTTATATGTTTATGCGTAGCATTTGATAGTTGTGCTTGTTAAGATAAGAATATAAGAGACTTTAACTTAACCTTGTGATGAACTGAAAATCACAAATAATGTTGTAGTTCTAAGAGCAATAGAAAAAGGATTGAGTTCACTTGGAGGCCATTAAAAATGAATTTAAAGTACTCTATTTTATATCAAAAGAAGTTCAATTTGCAAAGCATTAAATTGTTTTTGGAAAAGTTATCTTTAACATATAATAACTTTTGAGCGGCTTTTTAAAGCTTTATAACTTTAAAAATTTGACCTTTTTTGAAGACAAGCATGTTCAAGTTAAATATTACGGCATCGGGCGAATCTGATGTTAGACACTCAGTAAAGAAAAGGTCTGGATTATAAAGTATGTAAGATATACCTTTCGATCCACTTTTAAATAGTTTTCTATGACGACTCTCTTTAAACGAATCAATAATTATCTCATAAGAACATTCATGGACTTTCTGTAAAATCCAAACTTATAAAGTTATAATCCTCCGCTATCGGAATGGCAAATTTCATATAAATCCAATCAACAAATCGAAAGTTATTGTTTTACTCGGGAATAAATCAATTCTACTCCACTATGCAAAACTAAGTCAAAGGAAGAGTGAAAGAAAGTGAAATTCTTACTCAAAGGAAGAGTGAAAGAAAGTGAAATTCTAACTCTACAAGCACGAACGATGCATTCGACTAAAACTCGAACTAAATTCTTGGAGAAATTTCAATTTCCTAAAAAAGCGGATATAGCAATTCACTTAGCATTATATCTATTGCTCTTCGGTACTTGGAAATTCTACGATGAAAACCTTGAAATTCCTTTAAAGCACATTTAAGAATTTTTATATAAAAATTTAAAAATTTTAACTTTGAATATAATTTACGAGTGATCACAAATTAAGCTTATTTCATTGGAACTTTGAATTCATTCCAACTAATGTGGTTGACATTTAAATGACTATTTTTTTTCATTTTAACATTTTCACCTTGCCAAAGTTTGTGTTTTTTTCCATTGATATCGCTTAAACTGAACAACAATTATATTCCGTGACAACAACAACAGTAATGTAATGTGTGTTGTCATTAATGTTTAAACGCCGCCAATGTATTTGTATTTTGCGATAACTAACTTGAAAATGTCGCAGCAATAAACTTCAAATTTATTGACAATTCGTTAGGGTTTTATGCGAAAGTAACCAAGCGCAACCGCAACCTTTTTAACCGCTTTTTTTCAGTTTTGTCATTTTATTTCCTTAAATACTGTTTTTTTTTTGCTGCCAACTTCGTAATCAACACTAGGGAAGGACCCTAGAATATAATTTACTAATTTGTTGGCTTCACTAAGCGTGTGTGTGTGCTTTTTTCAAGGAAAGTTTTTTTTTTATTTTCTACTACTTGACACGACTTTTGATATTTTTTTTCTTTTTTTGTTGACAATAAATACTTAAGAATTGTGGTAAAATAATAACAGAAAGTACCGGCAAAAGTACTCTAGTGTAACACTTTTATACATCTTGACGTATTCTTATACACTGATACATATTGCTTTACATGCATAGCAGTTGATGAAGTTATAGCGATTTTTTGTACAAAAAAGAAGTTTAGGCATTAATTCACGTACGAGGGAATTCGTTTGAAGCTACATCGTTACGCGATGAAAAATGTATACAACACTATAACTCCAAACTCCAAAAGTAATATATGAAGTGCGACCAACCAACTAAATCAATGCCAAAACCATCACAATTGGACTTTCCTTCCCGAGCGACCGAGTTGTACTCGGCTAAAATTCTTAACTCAGAGGAACTGTATCAACCGAAAAATTGTGCCCCTGACAACAACTATTTGATAAAATGGAACTGTTACAACAACAACGCCGAAACCTAATATCCAAGATGGCAGTTTAATGCTATGTGCTTTAAAATATAAGGTTGGACTTCAGATTAGATACACAGAAGACTTGTATCGACAACAATAGATTTGCTGTAAGTACGGGATCACAATCATCAGCTTATCATTTATATAGTGCAGAATTTTTATTCTCCCAATAACGCTTATTTCGATCGTTGCAGAACCTCCTTACTGGCATACACTAAACACTAGAAATTGGCTTCATTCTTAACCACAAAAGAACGATTAGCTTTGTACAATTTCCTGTAGCGGGCAAATTGTGCTTTAAACTCTCAGATGTGAAAACATCTTAAATAACAAGGCACAGATTAATTGTGTATTAGTCCAATTCAATTGGTCAAATTCTGGAAGATTTTGTTAATGGACCTATAAAGCTGATCTTAAATAGGGCAGACAAAAAACAATGTGGACGAATTTTATTGAATTCGGTCAATAACCCTCATAACCATTGGTAATGGTGTAAAAATAACAAAAAATAGGATCGGTTCATAATTTCCTTCCGCTCTCAAGTCATAGAGTATCTCTTTCACCTTTTGAGTATTTTAATAATATTTAAAAAAGTTTGTTTTATTCAAGTACAAATCATAAAGTCAATCTCTAGGCTGATCGGTTCAATATTTTTCACGCCAGCGTCATGATGTGTTGTATTATATAGTCGGTCCAAAGTGAATCTTCATAGAAATATGCCTCTAAAATTATATAAGCAAAAAAGATTTCTTACTAAAAAAGAACTGAAAGTAAAAGGAAACAAATTTGTGAATACGTTTATAGCAATATGTACCAGTGTTACTTGATATCCTAACACTGTTTTGTATTCGCACTACTTCAATTTATAGATTGGTGTAGAGAAACAATAATTTCGCGATATTGAATTAAAAGTAAGTGATCCTTTTTTGAAGAATCCTTGTTTTGGACTTTTTAAAAAAATTATCAAAAAAATCTTGAAATAAAGGACGTTTTCCTCTTTTCAAAGAATTTCTTTAAAACATTCTCAATACCAGAATTAAGTTTCTTTCAGAACCAATAGTTTGTGTTCTATTTTAGTACATGCACTTACGTAAATAAGAGAGTAAGTAGTTATGTAAAATATTGTCGTCATACATTTGCGGTTCAATAACCCATAAAAAGCTCATTAATTATGCGCATATCTGTTTGACATGACGCTCCTCCAAACAAGAAAACAGCAAAAATTATAAAGAAAACAAAAAAAATTAATGTGGAATTGAAAAGTAAAGTTATAAATACAAAAAAAAAAAGTGGGAAAAAAAAGAAGGAACAAACAACAACAATTTCTGGTTCACATATAGAAAACCCCCAACGGGGTTCTATGCGTTATTAAAACTACACATGTCTGTCAAAAACGACCATACACAACGGCTGTGTTATTTTGCCCTCTATAGAACCTACAAATACCTCTCTATCTGGTTTATAACGACTTTTATTTATACTTGTTTTATTTTGCTGTTGTTGTTGTTGTGGTTGTTATTTGAATATTCACTTTTTATTTCCTTATCGCGTTTTAACTTGTTTTTGTTTATTTTTGTTTGCCACAACTAAGGGTTGCCTTTAACGTTGCTGCCACTAAATGTTAAAGTGAAGCCGGTATATTTATGTATGAGTATGAGTATAAGTGTGTGTGTGTGTTTTTTAGCCCTTAAAGTTAAATTCTTAATACGCTTTTTTCTTGTTTTTTTCTTTATTGTTGGATAATGTACCGCAAGGTGTTTCCCCTTTTTACCAAAAAAACTGTAATAAAAATTGGTCTAAAACCGTAACAAACATGAAAACCTCGTAACAAGCAGAAAATATGTGCGACATAGTCTTAATATCTCTCTGTGTGTGTGTGTGTAAATGTTGTTAATACTCAGTGTCATTTATATATGAATATATCGGTATCGTTATCGCGGTTGAAAGTCATTGGCAGTTTGTAGTTTTTTTCGGTGGTTTGGTATGAGCTTGTATGACTTTCGATATCACCTCAATTGCCACATGTCGTTTAATTTCAATTTTTTTTCTTCTTTTTTAATATATAATTTTTTATTTCCAAATATCATTTCAATTCTCTTTTTTTATTATTATTTCGTTAGTGAATGTTTTTATTTTTCGGTTTATTTCATTTCATATTTATTGTCACAGTCTTTGCTTTTAGTTGATAATTAATTAAACGTAAATTACACCGGCATAAAATGTTTAACATACTTTTGTATTATTTTCTTGTTATTTAAGTTCTTTTTTTTAATTTTGCCATTAAATTTGAATTTTCATTATTAGTTCGAGATAATGGTTTATATGTGTATGTGTTCATACTTTGTATTTAACTGAAAGTAAGAGTTTTTTTGCGTTAATTAGTTATATTTCATTGCTTGTTTGGAAATATTATCTTTATTACAAAATTAACCTAGAAATCCCTTATAAAGACTTTAAAAGAATTATACTGTATCTGGTTGCCTTTGGATTTTAATCAAATAATCTGCGATGTTATTTCCTCACGAAAGAGATTTTTTAAATTTGCATTTAAAAAGAGATCGGAATCAAACCTTTTTGTCAATAATTATGTCAGTATCACTTGGTCAGGGCTGAGATACTTTCAGTTGATTTGGTCGATGACCCTCCAATGTTGGGTACCACGGATATTTTGATTTTTAGGAATTCATTTCAAATTTTTTAACATTGATAGTCCTTATACACTTTTTTTCAGTTTCAAGAATATTTAAGTCGAAACCTATTCTTCTCTTTTTTAAGGTTTGCGGGGTTAAAATAGGTATTATAAATATATTGCATCAAAATAATGTGTATGACAAATTTTAGTAAATTATTTTAAAAATTGCGACTCATATCAGACATAGATTTTGATGGTGGTGGTCTATATATGGGAGCTTTATATGAGAAATAGATCAAATAATAACTCCGGCTCAATCTTGTTTCTTCAGATTTTTTCTTACGTAAAAATAAATATACAAGGCAAATTACGGAAGATTATATTCAAAATTGCGACCATTGTATATGAAACAGTGATCTTGGGATGTATCACAATTTTGCATATTTTGGACTATGGATCCGATTTTGATGATCGTTGATGATAACGCCCATAATTGATGTTGTGTTATACTAAATTTATTAGAATTAATTTATATTATTTAAGAAAAAAAGTGCATATATATATACCGTGTAGTGATCACATTTGATAGATTCTCGTAGATTCATGTTTTGATTACCAAGAAATAAATTTTCTAAATGTCAGTCGGTAATTTACTATTCTGTCACCTCCATATAATCTTTTTCGAAACAATTTACCAATTCAGGCAAAATATAAAGAGACAAAAACCAAACAAAAAAAAAGCACTGAAAACACATTAAAAAAACATTTTAAATAATTTTAGTAGGTGCTTTACGCACCCAGAAATGGTGTAAATCACGATCGTGTCAATCACCAACAAACGTTCAAATGCAATGAATTTTGTCTGCAAATGTAGAAAATGTTTTGCCAACCAACTCAAACTGAAATTTGAAAAATAAAACAAAAAATCTTAAACATTTTGGATTTCCTCTTAATGCACACACACATACATATAAGCACTCACACGTAAACACTTTTATAGATTTACGGCAAATGATCGTTGTTGTTACAAATGACATTAAACATTTTATTTGCAAAAAAAAAATAAACAATTAAGAATGTTATAGTCGGTCGAGTCCGACTATGTAATACCCTACACCATCATAGTGGTTTAAAATGGTAGTTACAAAAAATAATGAACGATCCTCGTATTAAGGATTTTTTTCGATGGGAATTACATATGAGTTAGAAGAAATTATGGACCGACCCTCGTAAAATTACTTTATTTTTTGTCTTGATTTGATCAATACATATTACAATACCAAAATATATGTGAGATTAAAGCACTTCAAATGATATTTGTAAGGTGCGTTATATGAGACCTATGAGAAATAACAGACCGATATTCATATCATTAAAAATCGCTTTATATTTAGGACAATGGGCATCGTCCGTGGGCCAAAAAAATGATACGTCTTTAGAAACGCAGCCTGAATTTTGTTTACAAGGTATATTTATACATCCAGCTAGACGGATAAACGTTCATCGTTAAATCGGCTCAGAAAGTGATCTTGAGTCGAACGGTATACTTAAAAGTGGTGATAGCACAATTTTTATCTGACCGTTTCAATTTTTACATAAACGCATAATACCCAACCCACTTATGGTGGTGTAGGGTATAAAAATATGGTTGCAGATCAGTGAAGAGTTGATCTTCATTCATTCATTAAAAAATAAAACAACAACAAAAAGTCAAAAGTAAAATAAACTGAAAATTCATTTTGGTAATAAAAAAAAAATACTTTTACTCCAACACAAATGACGCTGAAACATTAAAGAACACATGAAAAAGAATTGAAATTTAAAACTCAATTGTCGCAGAATCTGGTTTTATATATTTTTAACTGATCTTTCTTTTTAATTTTACTTTCAGCTTTTTATGACTCAAAGACAAACAATTTTTAAGCCGCAAAACGCCAAAAAAAGAACGTGCCAAGATAAAATAACACGGGATATTCCAAATGGCAGACAGGAATCAACGCTTTAAGATTTCATTTAACTTTTTCTCTTTTTTCCTACAAGAACTTTAAAAAAAATTCAAGAAAAAGTGAAATAAGAAACCTAAGAATGAGTCGTGTTATAAAACAGTGTGATCCGACCAAGATTAAATGAAATTACTTAAAAATAAACGCGTCTCTTAATACTCACTCGTACATTGAATCATAAAACTTACAAAAACAAAAATGAAACATGTGGATGATGTGATGATACTGTTCCCTGTTTGCCAGCTTGTCTGCCTTCTCAGCGAGGAAGGAAGAAAATCAAGAAAGTAAAGTTTTCTGAAATGATGATGAGACCTGGTGTAACTTTATTGTAAGCCGCCGACGAAGCCGCCACCGCCTTAAATGTTGGCATACGTTACTGATCGTGTTTATACGCAGGAATACTTCATAAAGAATAACTTGTTTTACAATAAGAAAAATAAATAAATAAATAAATTGTGGGTTGAGAAACACCGACGCCAATTTTAATTTTAGCTCCAGAAAAATAAAAACAATATAAGTGATTAACCCTTAATGGGCTTAAATTAATAATTTTTTTCAATGAATTAAAAATTCCCCGGTCAGACAGTGTAGCAAAAGTGTCATTCAAAGATTCAGAATCACTTTTCCACGCCAAAATATCTGTAACTTTTCATCCGGTAGGGAAATGAGAAAAATCTTGTTGAAGTGAACTTATTGAACTTTTTTAAAGGTGTTTATTTCACCAAAATCAGATCTGAAATTGTTTTGAATCTGATTATTTTTTCTCTAGAATTAGTAGCGATACTTAGGATATATAGCAGAACCTATAGGTATTGATTCAGTAATCAGTAGTAGAATGCCGAATATGTACCAAATGGGTCCATTTTATTGAAATCATATAAAGTGTTCGACGTCTAAATTTATTTACCACAAGAAGTCCGTTATCATCGATTTCATTTAACAAGAAGTACGAACAAATGAATCTCGCACCAAACAGTTAGTCTCTGTGGATACACCGAATCCTCAACAATCAGTTGAATTGCGATTGTTCAACCCCATTTTAGAGAAAATCAACATTGTATGAAATTAACAATTTTCAATGTTAATTTTACATTGGATTTCTTCTATGATCGCAATGAAATCATCAGTTTATTTACCATTCTTTTGAACTTGAAAAGATTGAGAGCGAGTGCTTGAAGTTCACAATTAACTGTTCACAGACACTTAAGGGTTAATGATTTTATGCGTTGGGGCTGTGTTAACTCTGAATCACTCCTTGTAAACTCCAAATAAAAAGGATTTTAATGTGTTGATTATTATTCTTCCGTTTCTTATTTTATTTCATTTTATTTAACATGGATCAACTTATGAATGAATTCTGTCTGAAATCAGCGACACAAAAAGCTAAGGTAGAGTGAAAGAATGACAGTTATGAATGACGTTTAATCGTTGATTGTTTAACAGCTCATTGAAGATCATCATCAAACAAGCA
Organism: Cochliomyia hominivorax; assembly: GCA_004302925.2. Lineage (NCBI taxonomy): Eukaryota > Metazoa > Arthropoda > Insecta > Diptera > Calliphoridae > Cochliomyia > Cochliomyia hominivorax. The sequence goes on from PYHX02000413.1 coordinate 6,919,865, forward strand.
AGACAAAAAGACAGACGGACAGATATTCAGCCAGTCAGCGTTTTATCCAGACAGTAACGACACCATCACCGCGTTTTAATTTTTTTAAGATTTTATTCGCATTTTAGCTGTTTGCAGTCGTTATAAACAGAAGAAGACAATAACGAACAACAATTTCAATGTAATGAAACCGTAATCAGTCCACGCACTTTTTTATTCTTCCAAAAAAATCATACAGAATTGTTATATGGTTTTGTTGTTGTAGTTTTTCCTCATGATCACTTCTGGCAAAATGTGATTTTTTTTACGAAAAATTCAGAATAAAAATAAATTAAATTGATTTTTTAAATTGTTGTTGTGTTTGGTTGGAATATGTGCTAAAATTTGACAGTTTTCAAGGTGTGTGTGCGTTTATTATTGTTGTTTTTGATTTTGGCATGATCACAAACAACTATAGACTAGACTGCACGTCGTTCTAAGCTTTAAACTTATACCGTCGATATCTCGTATATTGTAATATATAAGAAATTCATTCTCCATCTCTTTCTCTCTTCTCTCACTCTAGTGTTAAAAGCTTAAAGCTTTTTTGTTTTTGTATCCATATGAATTAAATAAATTGAAAAAAAGCGATTTTCATTTCAATTACAAACCGTTCCCAAAAATATGTCAATTATATTAATTATGGTTCATGTAATGACTTCGTTTGTTATTGTTTTCTAGAGCCAACAATTGTCTGAAATTAATACGAAAATGCCGTCGTCACATGTGTAGGATTTCAAAATTTTTTTCTGATTTTTTGTTTGTTTGTATGTAATTATATGTTTTTTTTTTTTTTAAATTAACTTCTCAGAATTTGTAAATATGACAAAATAAATTTAGACTGAGAGATTTATTTCTGAGGATTTGCAAAATATTTGAAAAAATTAGAATTGAATTGGAACCTTAAAATTAATTTTATGTGACAGTTTGATTTTTTGAAAAAATCTGGTGTCAAAGGACCTACGAAAGGTTCGAGAAGAATTTTTAAAAATAATTCTGTTGCGAATCGATTTTTTTTAATAAAATATATAAGTTTGGATCGATTGGATTGATTTGCAAGAAATTTAATATAATGATATGAAATTAGTGTTACATTATAACTTTGAAAGATTAAATGCCATTTGCGATTATAAAGGTTTCAATTGTAGTTTTTAGGGCATAAAATTTCTTAACTGCGAGCCAATGTTTTGTTTATCGCTTAACAAACCGGATTTTACAGTCTCATAACTCTTAATGAGGTTTTCAAAAATATGCTTATAGACGTTAGTTTTCGAGATATTTGCAATTCGAATTTGCACCTTTAAAATTTGTAATTAACCTACATCATCTTAAATGAATGGGTTATTCTGCATTTATGCTGATGTTTGTAACATACAGAAAAAAGTTTAACACTCGCCCTTAACTGTACCGTTCGACTCAGAATTACATCCTTAGTACGTCCCTCTGTCTGTCTGTCTATCTGTGGAAATTTTTAAGATATCTTGATGAAATTTAGTCCAACTACAAAGCTTGTTAAGCCTATTCGCTTTAATATATCCTCACCGACGGCACTAACAATATCAGGAAACTCCAAACACGTTAAAAAGCAAGTCTATTGCATAATGCAGTTCATAATTTATCCCTCGTATAACCCTCTGTGAGTCTGATGAAGAAATTAAAAAAGTGTATTTAATTGCAGATGGTCTAGCAAGAAATGGTGCATCGCTTGATGATAAATACATCGATCACTTGGTTGGCTCTACTCTGGTATATTACAGGAGGTACTTTGAGGAGTGTTGATCGAGTAAACCTATCGCATTTCCCGCGTTATCTGGCATAGGCATGATATTCCGATGACCAGGCAGTTGTTTAATTTCAATTGGATGTGTATATTGTGTTTTGAGTGTCCATGCAAGTAGGATGGCTCTGACTCATTATGGCTTCTATCGCAGTTGTTATGACCAACGAGAAGAAC
>PYHX02000413.1:6924336-6939028 GCA_004302925.2 Cochliomyia hominivorax
CACACACACACACATACATGTACATGTTCCCTTTATAAAAATATTACACTTGCACATATACACAGTCACATGTAACCGAATGTATGTGAATATTGAATACTATTTTGTTGATCATGACAAATGTTTCCTGTTTAACTCTTTTATTCCTTCCTACACACATTTACACAAACAACAAGAAGTAGATTTGGAATACAAAAGGGAAGAGAACTAAAAGATAAATATGAAAACAAAACCGAAAACAATAGATGAATATTTGTATTTTAACGTGAATGTACGTGAGTTATGAGTGCGGGTGCAATATATTTCTTGCTGCTATTTTTTTCTGTTGCTCTCATTGTTGTTGTTGCTTTATTTTGTGGCAACACAATTTCTATAAACAAAACAACTGAAAATCTTTTTTGATTGCCACAGCCTTTTTTTAATCTTTTTTGTATCTTCTCCTGTATTTTCTATATTTTTTTTGTTGGAATGAATCCCAGGATAAACAATTGTTGTTTTTTTGGATTTCGTATCTGGGCTGGAAAGCAAGTGTATGAGTATCGGTGTGTGTGTGTGTGTCTGTTGTTGGTGGTGGTGCGTTTGAACAACTAAAATTGAAGTCAAAAGTTGAGAGTGGCAAATACAAAAGAAAAAAAAAGAGTGAAGTTGAGTTAAAAGTCAAATAATAAACAAAACACAAAACAAATAATAATTTAAAAAGGTTCTGAAGTTTACAAGATCTAAAAGAATGGATTCTTCGAGTTTGGAACACTTTATATTTAATAAGTAAGAATGCTATATTCGGTATATATGCCTAATCTTTAACACCCTTCACCACCCATATTAAGCAAATATTTGTGCTACTTGAAAAATTGTCCTTGGTCCAAAGAAATTTCATAGTAATATTTTTGAAATTGTAGGGTGTTCACAACGTAGATGGACAGACAGCCAGACGAACAGACATCATTAAATCGACATAGAAAATGAATTTGGGTTGATCGATACTATTTCGGGTGCGCACAGCATCACAATAAAAGATAAGTCAGGAAATAATCCTTCAAATCCCCATAAAGTACACATAAACCAATATCCTTCTATTGATCCTTCTGTCTATAGTTGACACAACCACATCTAAACTATTGGTCCGAACTCAATAAAACTTAGCCTGGTTTCATTGGCCAGACAAATTGATTCAGTAGAAAATAAGTATCCTTTAACTTTACATTCTTTTACATTTCCATTTGAACCTGCTGCTGCATTTTGTTGACGTTTACAACAAAATTTTCTGTTGACTTAACGCGCGACTGTTTAATTTTTCATTTCTGGAAAGAAAAATGGAGGGAGTTTTATGAACATAACTATTTCATGATTTTTATTTTTGTAATTTCAATAAATGAAATGATATAAAGGATTCAACTTGTTATAATCTGAGGCAGCAGGTTTTTCTGGGAATCAAATATTTGTAAATATATTTATGTATGTGTATTTGTATTAGTATATGTATTGTATACTTTTTATAAATCTCGTTCATTGTTGTTGATTTGTTTACTTGACTGATTTACGAGGTTTCTCTAATAATGAACTTAAAATTAAGAGAAAAGCAAAAAATCAAAAACAAATAAAATTAAGAGGAAAAAGGAAACATAAGGAAAGGGAAGGAAGGGTTGCTTTGATGAGACATCAACATTGTTTACAATTAGTTGCGGTTAAAGGATTAAAATTAATGAAATTGAATGAATATTTACTTAATAATTGTTTTCATTTATTTCAGTTGAAATAGAAAGAGGAAATGAAGAGTTTATTAAAATAAGTAACTATAATTAAGTTTAGTTATTGTTGTTATTAAAAAATTATTCTTCACATTTGTTATAAATCTTTAAGACTTAAAGTTTTTATTTATCTAGAATTCTAACTTTTGCGGTTACGATTTTTTATTTCACCAGTGTTTCATTTACATATTTTCACTTTACGTTCCGTTGTAATATAACGTTAAAATATTCAAAATGTTAACTTCCATTTTCTACACTGAACCAAATTTTGTGGATCAAATTAACGAAAACTTTAAAGTAAAAAAGTGTTAAATAAAGAGATTTTTATTTTAATTAACAAAGTTTTTCTTCAAATTGAATAATTTTTCTTCAAATATATAAAATAATAATAAAAACATTTAGTAAAAGTTGTTAAATTAATAAAATTTCATTTAAAAATTAACGAAAAATATGTTATATCAACAGATATTTAGTAAATACAGCAGTAACGCATCGTAAATCAAATCGTATACAAATATATTCAATTCCGCATACTAAAATAAGTTAATTTGAATAAAATTTTCGTTGATTTAACCAATTTTTTCGTCAAATAATTTATTATATTTTCTTTGTCACATTAAATGAAATATGACAAAGAAAACAAAACTGATTATAGATATACATTCAGGAGGATAATATTTTATAGATCATTCTTATTAATGTTATTGAAATTGAAGGATCTTATGCAAAATAAATTCATGTAACTGCAAATGGAAGATCAGCTGATCAACAAACATGTAAGTAACTTTTCATCAGGAATACAAGCCTGTCGGCTCATCACCCTCCTCGGACATTTTACTTTTTATCTATTATTTAAAACTAGCTTTTAGTCGGTGCGCTTTGCTGCACAAAAATTATCCTGAGTTCTAGATCACGAAAGAAATTTTTACAAATCCACGAGTATGTAATTGAGACCAAATTCTTGCTGTAGTAGATCTTTAGAAATTTAAAAGTGTATAATTGATTTGTATGGAGGAAACTTCCCCCGAATCCTATTTGCCTTACATTTTGTGCAGTAAAATAGTTCCTTAAGGAAATCATTGGTTTCAAATTTGAAAGTTCTCGCTGAAACAGTTCTTACGATATTCTATAATTAATATATGTATTAATTTATTACAACAATTTAACGTAATAATTTTCTCAATTCTACTAAAATTTCATAAATTTAATTAAAACAAAGTATTTAAATTGAATAATATTCATCAATATAAAGAATATTATATTATTTTTTAATATTTTTATTCAAATTTACCGTTCTTTAATTAACGAATTCAAGTAGTGATATTGACAAATTTTCGTTAATTTGAAGAATTTACGAAAAAAATTTTCATTACGATGAATAAAAAATTTCGTTGGCTGATATTTAAATTACTTTTCTTCAATTCTATACCCTTTTTCGTTATATTTACTACCTTTTTTGGTTCAGTGTAAGGAGTGCGAAATACTACTTTTTTTGATAACGATTTAGAAATCCACAGATTTTTCCACAATGTTTTTCTCGTTTCATAGATGTTGTCAGCATTACTCAGTTCTCGGTTGCAACACACAACTCTGTAAAGGTAGCGATAAACAACTATCATATTTTTTCGGAAGTTACAAGTAGAAATCTAATGAAATTTTTATGTAAAGTGTATTGAATCCACAATTTTACTATAGAAAAATTCGTTATATTTTAAATCACCGCTACATTTACAGGAAATTTGTTCCATTCTCAGGATATTAAAGGAAATAGGAAACATTTGGAAACTCTATAAATATAACGTTTTAATTTAAGTCTCATGTTTGTAGTCGCTGATAGTTTTAATGAAGCTTGACAAAATATAGTGTAGTGGAATCCGATATATATTATGACAACTATAATAAAACAAATCTGGTTCTTGAAATCGAGATGTGCATATAATCTATATACAATTGATTTTTTTGTGCAACTTTCAATGAAAAAATTTGAAATGTTTTGGATCCCATAAAGCTCTTTAGACAAAGTTATAAAGGTTTAGGAATGAGACACCTCGAATTTTACACCTTTTAACCGTGTGCCGAATTTAATTTAAATACTTCATCATCTTATAGCCGTTGGCCTTTTAAACATGCTTATGTGCATTTTTTAGTACAAAATTGTTATTGCCGACGATTGCTGAAGTACTGTTATATTAAAATCTATTTTAGTATATAGGAAAATAGGACCTACAGCTTAATGAGCTTAGAAAAATAAAATAATAAAAATTTTGAACTTAAGTAAAATTGGTCCAATATAAATATGTATTAAAATAGAAAAAGAAACATATGCGCCGATTTTCAGGTGAAGTGGTCTTTATATGAAAGTTTCATTAACTTAAGATCCTATTCAGGGTTGGGCATATAACCATATATAAACCGATATATGACACATTGATTTTGGGGTTTATTGTAATTTTGCCTATAGCAGACTATGAATTTTTCCCTATCAAACCGATTTCGATGGTTATTGGTGTGATGATGAAATCTCTTCTGAGCCGATATAACGATGTCGTCTATCAAGTTGTTTGTTTACATGTTCAAATGTACAAATATTCTCGCAGAATTGGGGTTTAAAGCGCACAAATCACACCCATTTTCGAAAACAAAATATATTTGGACTTTTGAACAACTTTTTCATGTTCTTCATAGACATAGATTGAGACATTATGAAGTCTTATGAATGGAAGTATCAACTGTTTTAATATTCCTCGATTTCGGTAAATAAAGAATATTTAAAGATCCCGTTGTAACAAATTATTAGCTTTTTTCGTAACCGCATATTGTTTGTCATACCAAGAATATTTTGGGAAATTTTGGAACCCTCGAGCATCAGCATTATAATTTTTTTATCCAGGAAACTTGACTTCAATTTCCGTACTCTGTTTCTTGTTTCTTAATTGGTAGCAGAGTTGCTGTGAGGAACTTTCTGAGCCTTGTATGTTTTTAAACCAGGATGTGTTCAGAGCTCTTTTGAAAATGCTTTCTATTTTTGGCTTTAGAAACATCATGTGGACCCTTTGTTCTACTTAAGCCAGATTATTTATTAACGGACTAGTTCTCCCGGTACTGTTTAGTAACATTAGAAGCAGTTTGAAGGCAGACCTTTCAATGCTTGGCTAACTTGGCAGACTTTCGAAAGCTTGGCCAACTTTTTTTAGGGCCAAATTGGGTTTTATTGAAAATATTTAATAATTTTAGTACGCACTTTTTTCTAGCGAAACTTGTACACTTTCATGTCACTAGGATAACCTCCTAAAGATATGGAAGCGTTTGTTTTGAGAAAATATTACTCAAAGAAATATCAAAAAAAAAAAAGTATTAGAAGTTTATATCAGTTTTTTTCTAAAACTGAAAACTATGTTGAGTGAAAGTTACATGGAAAACTTTAAATTCTGACGTGAAATTTCAAATCCTTTTTATTTCACGGTTTTGCGTTTTATTCTCAAATATTTGTTAAAGTTTAAAAAACTTATGTTTTTTTCTCTAAGAAGCCCAAGGCAATATAATATTTAACCCTTTCATTTTGCATATCAAAATTTTTAAAGTAACTGAAATTATTCTTTTTGAAATCAAATCCTTAAAAAACTGTAATTGTTTTTTTCGTTTAATCTCCGAAGCAAAAAATCATTTTGTTTTTATTCCCAAACAATTTTTAACAAAAACCGGATATAAAAAGTTTAGAACAAAATAATAAAACACGTAATAAATTTCGATTTTCCTTTTTTAAGAATAAAGAGATGAGAAATGGAAAATATAACAAAATCGTACCTTTCATTTTCCTAGATGGGTGCGCATGTGCAGTTTAGGGCGGCATGCAAATTTTTTCTTAATTGTTACTTTCATGCAAATTTTCTTTTTTTTTAACTTAATGAAATTTAAGATTTAAGATTATGCATAAATTAAAAATCTTGGAAAACCCCTTTTCCGCAATTCGCAAATTTTAAGACGAAAAGAAAAAAGAAACGAACGTGTTATTGTGTTACAAAAATTTCGCAATATTAAGAGAAAAGGAATTTGGAGTGTTAAAGGTGAAGGTATTTTATGCATAAATTAACGATCAATAAGATCGTTAATGCAAATTTAGTTCTTTTAATTTCCTAGAAAAGGTCACCACCCTTAAGGTGAAGATAGAGAAAATTTGCATATCAGCCCCTTTTTTCTGAAATCAATAGAAAAAGAAAAATATTTATTTAATCCTTAAAGAGAAAATTGGCACATTTGCCACAAAAAAATATATATAAAGAAAAACTATTGTAAGATTTTTGATTTAATAATAGTTTACGAAAGGAAAGAAAGAACACGTGAAGCGGCTTGTACTTTCACCCTTAAAGAACAAGCACCCAAAAAGAATTATTTGACGAGGGATTTTACAATTTATTGTGCATTTTGTTGGGTTGCTGACATCTTCTAGATACAATGAATACAAACAATCGTCGAAAAAACCAAATTGTAGAACATGTATGCCCTACACCACTGAGGTAGTTGGGGTACTATGCGTTTGTGCTGATGTTTATAACATAAAGACAAAATGATGTTATACCGTTTGATTTAGAATCACTTTCTGTTCCGCAATTGATATATATTATAATTTTGGCCCAAGGAAAAAGCCTATTGAAATTAACCGTTGAGGTTTAAAGCACATAAATATAAACCGAAATGGGTCCTATAATATTCTAAATTAATGTGCAAAATTTTGAGAGGGTCGATCAATTATTTCTCATAGGTCTCATACAAGCCCTCTTCCAAATATCACTTTGAAGGGTATAAATCTCACATATACGTGAGTATTATAATAAAAATTGGTCAAATTTTTATAAATATAAGCAAAAACTGATGTGCAAAATTATACGAGGGTCGATCCTTAATTCATGTAGCTCCTATTTAACCCCCCAAAAAAAATTTTAAAACCCATAAGTTTCACACACTTAAGAATAAATCAGAAAATAACAGGACTATGCATTACTTATTCGTAACTGTCATTTATAACTAACATTGTAGTATAGGGAATTGCATAGTCGGGTTTGACCGATTCTAACATTCTTTCTTGTTTTGCTTAAGCTTGAACCTAAGCGACCTTTCTCTCCTTAATAATATCCTGCCATAAAAAAAATCACAAACATTTACACAAAGACAATCTTCCTCTTAATTATATGTGTGTGTAAGTATTAGTGATCTACTCTGGTTTCAAATTCACTTTGTTTGTTAGTGAAAAAAGAGAAGTAGAGAAAAAAAAACAAATTTGCATGAGAATAGCAAAAATGACACACAATTGGGATCTTCTTCGTTAGATGATCATTTTCTTCCTTTCAAAACAAAAAATAAAGAAAAATTAAACCCTTTTTTTGGGTTTCCTTGGTGATGATGAATTTAGGGGATGAAAATTAATTTCTTATGTTTGTCTAGGATATGAATTTTAACACAAGGACATTAAATATTTGCTAAATGCGAAATACATTTGCGTAATACCAAGTGTTCTATACTTGTGTGTGTGTGTGTATGTGTCCTCAAACGAAGATGAGTATTCAAATGAGCAGAAGGGGTAGGTAGCAAAGAAGGTGTTTGTCTTTACTACGATCATCTTAATGATCTTATGTTATGCATTTATCATAGAGAGAGAAAAAACAAGGGGTTGATTACATAATTTGCCTAAAGATAAGCAATGGAATGACCTTTTTTGCATATAAAATTTAAATTTTCTCAAGCTTTAGCTTCAGTAAAAGAAGAAAAGGGGTAAGAAAAATGTAAATTTTGTTCCCATGAAAATTACTTATGGCTTCACCTTTTTTTCATCCTCTCCTTTCACAACTTAAAGACATTAGATAAACAATAATAAGAAAAGAAGATGCAATCAAGGATAATAAATTGCCAACATTGAAAATTGAATTTTGAATTTATTTATTTATTCGAATACATTGAATATTTTTGCATGCAAAAATTCAAATTTATTTTAACCCCATCACAAGCGATCGCATCCCATCAATATGAATTGATATTCATTAGATCAGTTCTGCTCAGCTTGTGTTAAAAGGATTTTTGCGTTATTGCAATTTTGCAAAAAGAAAAGGATCTTCTTTATTCTTTTTTTTTTTTTGTTTGTTTTGAATGATAAAAAATTGTCTTCTTTTGCATTTGAAAAATAACGTCTTTTTTTCTAATCTTGAATATCGATTAGTTGAGATGAGTTTTATTGTGATCGTGGGAACTTTATATTTGCAATATTTTGACAGCATTTGAATGTTAAAGATAAAAAAGAAGACACTTTAAGTGTTTGCAAATTTTATGATATTAAATTTGACAGTTAACGATTTTAAAAATAAATTTAACGTATTTTTTTACTTCAAATTTCTTTTAAAAGATCAATTTAGCGGAAAATTTCTATTTACTGAATACTGAAGATCAAATTGAAAGTTGATTCGTATCATTGTAAAAGAAAATATTCAGAACAAAATACAAAATTTAACGTGAATAGATTTCACCAGAATTCCACTTCAAAATTTTTCCTAAGTGTGCACACTACGATTTTATTGTTATTTTTTTAATGGATATTGGATTTGGAACAAGATAAGAATATTTTGTGAAAATTCTGTAAAAATATCGAGACAAAACTGTACTCTAGAAAAAATAATATTTTCACTGCCACCATATCGGGCTAGATTTTTATTAAAGAATTCAAAACTTTTAAGAATGACAATATGGATATCAAAAACAAGATAAGAATCTCTGTTATTAATTGAAATTATAAGTTTGAATCCAGGATAATAACATTTAGTAATGTCGATTTAAAATTATCTTTGTCAATCTTCAACATATAAAAATGAAACTGTGTTGGGTACTTATAGATAGCAAAACTACTGCAAAAGTTTATGTGGGACCGGGTTAAGTCCCTTTACAAAGCAAATATTTCCAATATAAAAATTTTCTCTGAAATGATTTTGCCGGAACAAAATAGAAAGGACCCATTTTGTAAATTTTTAATCTACGACCAAGAGCAATTTTTGTGAAGTAAAATGAACAAACAGGAGTATGTACTTCTTGTGTTATAAAGGAAATAAGCATAATTCCGAATAGTTTCATAAAGGTGCAAAGTGATTACATTACTATATTAGTTGAGAAGGTTTTGACTCATTTAGTAGTGATTTCAGAAATATTCTATAACATTCTTTTTCAATATCTTTCTAGGGACCCGAAAGAGTAGAACTATAGACTTCTTTTTGTAGCTTTAGACATTAGTTAAACATTAATTCATTTTGAGAGCCCTTTGAAATACTAATGAATGTTGAAATAGAGATTCTAAATGTGAAATATGCGATTTTTATTTAAATTAAAAATTAAATTAAAAAAAACTTCACAAAGTATTTTTCACAAAAAGTATAAAAAATTTAAGAAAAGTAATAAAAAATACTTCACTATAACTAAATTTATCACTAAAAACTGGATTTTGTCACTATAAATATAATTTTTTACACAATTTCAAAATTAAAAATTTTTACTAAAGAATCATATTTTTTATTAAAAATCAAATTTTTCACAAAAAAATTAAAAAAATTTCAGATTTTTTACTGAAATTTCATTTTTTCACTAAAAAAATTTCACTAAAAAAATCTGATTTTTTATTAAAATTTAAATTTTTCACCAAAAATTCATTTTTTAATATTTTCACAAAAAATCAAATTTTTCACTAAAATTCCAATTTTTCACTAAAAATTCAAGTTTTTCATTAAAAATTTATAATTTCGCTAAAAATTTATTTTAACCAAAATTAATTCATTTATTAATATTATTCCAAAATAATGTTTTAACAAAATTCTAAAATTAATTATTTTTATGAAAATTTTCACTTTTTACTATTTTGTAAAAATAAAAAAAAATATTTTACTAAGAAATTTTAAATTTTCCTCTTTAGAAGGAAATTAAATTTTTACTTAAAAATTCAAATTTAAAGAAGAAAAATTATAAAAAAAATATTAATAAATTTTTTATTAAAATATTTAACACCAGTCTAATCTTTTATTTAGACCGCAGTCTCTATAAATACAGCAAATTTACATCAAGAAATGTTTGAAAAAAGGATGTTTCCATTTATAAGATTCTATAATGTGTCCACTTATTTTGGTCCGATTTGGCATCCTGTCACCATGGTAAGCAAGACCTTGAGTGGTGCGAGAACAATTATGTGGTATTTAAACCAAGACAGCAAATTCTCCAAACTGCAGAGATATTGGACTCGTTTTAAATAGAAATATCATCACAAGTGATTCAAATTAAATGAAATTTTAATAACAAGAATAAGAAGAAGAAAAAATAAATATAAAAATAAAACTCTAAGTTTAGTAGTCGCATTTTTATTAACATTTATGTGTGTTAAGAAATTTTCGATCTCATTCCATTATTTAGCAATAGAATTACAATTAAAAAAAAACAAACAAAATCATAATTGAAACATTGTTAAATTAAATTTATTTTAATTGATTTAATATTGTTTTGTGCTCATAATTAATTCATGATCATGACTGAAAGATCTTCATGCTGTTTTGTATATTAATTATTTGTCATGTTGATAAAATAATATTCAGAGTCTCTAGAAAAAAAATACCCTTTTTGTCTCCCTCTCTCCCTCGTTTTAAAAAATTTCCATATCAAACAAAAATTTTTTTTAACAAATTAATTAAATCTACTTAAAATATCGAACAAAAGTTAATCCTTTTGGTCACAAGACAAAACACATACAATTATGTTAATTTTTTGAGGTTAAAAAAAAATTATTTTACATATTTTTCTTAAATTTGGTTTGTTCGTCTTCGTTGGTCTTCAAACAATAACAACAAAATGTTAATAATATGCCGCATGCATAATTAAAGGTCAAGGTCATTACAATATTTAATATAAAAAAAAAATACTTAAACAATGTTGCTGACTGTGGTTGTTGCTATTTTAAATTATACACATTTATCACACCTTAGGAAGAAATATAAAAAGAGAAGAAGCAACAACGACAACAACAACAATAACAAAAATAAAAGAAACAACAAACAAACAGTGACAAACAAAAGAATTTTTCAAAATAAATTTATACAAAAAAAAATGTCTGTATGTCTGATTTAAGTTAAGTACCAACAATATTATTATCAAACATATTTAGCATAATTTAAAAAAATACAAAAAATGTTGCCAACAAACAACAACAACAACAAATTATAAATAAAACATTAAAATACAACAACAATAAACATTAAAAATTATGCGCATAATCAACTTGAAAATGCAAGAAAAAAAGTACTCAAAAATATATACCAAATGGACTGGATAAATTTATTTAAATTCTGAACAAAAAAAATTTAAACCTGCATTTCATTAAAATAATAATGGATGGATGGATGGAGTGATGGATGAATGAGTGACTGGACGGACGAATGAAGAGACATTGATATTAAAGATTTGTATGAAAAGTTATTTAAATAAGTAAAGAGGTTAGAATGAAAAGGACTTACAAATTAATAGGGAGGTTCAACTAAATGGTTTGCGGGGGTCGAGGTTGAAGCGTCTTCTGTAGTTAGAAAATGAAACATGAAGCTAAATCAACGTTGAATATAGTTAATTTGAGATTGAATAATTTTTTTCTCATTAAGTTAATATTGAACGTTTCTACGTTGTGGTGAAATAATATTTTACATATTCGCGTCCTTCGATATTAATATATAAATTATATAACGATACATTTTTAAAATTAGTTTTTAGTAGTAAAATTTCAAAAATATTTTCAAGAGACTGTATTTATAGTGAAATAATGTTAAATTAACATTTTTTATCTATGAAGCAAAATCATAATAAAAAAATTTTAAATTATTTCTATTTTAATTACTTTTACATTGATTTCTTTCGGTGTGTGTCTTCACTATAACGTACAACCATGTTCAAATATTATCTTTTACAGATGATTAGCTTAAATTTACACAAATTTCTCCCGTTTTGGAATTTCCATTATAAAAGTCATCAACAATCTTAAAGCTCTCCTTACATGTGTGCACTCTTCTCAGGTTGAATTAGTCAACCGTTCAACATATATACAAAGATTTCTAAAAATTAGAAACTTTTCGTTCCAAGTTTAGTTTAAATTTCGGAAATGTCCTAATTTTTGGACGTGTTTACTTTCATAAAGTATTATTGATGCTTACGAAGATTTTTCGAACTAATAACAAAGACCGATATCAGCTTAAAGACATCTTCATTTCATTTTTATATTTATTTATTTATTTATTTATTTATTTATTTATTTATTTATTATTTATTTATTTTATTTAAAAATTTGTTTGGCCCTAATTCGGCAAATTCATCTGACCCACATTGCACAGTGGGAAGAATCGAATTGAAAATAAAATTGGTACTTTTGATTTAAATAAACAGACTAACCTCTTGCCTATGGACCCCATTTATAATGTCACACTTGTAAGTTTAGTTAGTCTTGCAGGGGCGCATATTTGGGTACTTTGGACATCTAACTTTTTTAGTTTTCGATTTATTTGTATTAGAAATTTCAACTTACAAAAGATCTGGAATCAGTTTGTTATATAACCTAAATATATCCTAAATTAATGACTCAATCTTGCTCAAATTTTTTATTAGTTAAAAATCTAATTATACAAATAAGAACTATATAAGAACTAATACACGGTATAGGTTTTTATTCGCTAAACTTTACATCTCTATTAAATAATAATATGTTTATAGACTTATAATAATCAAACAAAAACCGGTTTAACCGGTTTTGACATAAAACCATATTCGATATTTATAAATATCCCATTTTTCGAATAACTTAAAACTCGGTTTTCTGAAAATTTCGGAGTTTTTAATACACTAGATTGTTCATTATTGTGGTATTAGTTTCCAGATACCGAAATGAGGAACAATCTTTAAAAATTTAACAAAAATTAACTACTGACCTCATATTTATCTACAAAAATTGAACGCTTAAATTGATATATCTGAATAATTCATTAAGATGATATTGTTGTCTACATACTTAGACAACTTAAATGTGCCTGACAATTTTTATTTAAGAATTTCAAATTTATTTGTCCACAAAGATATTTAAAAAATGTACACGCGCCTAATTTTCTTCAATTTTATTCGAAATATTTCCTGTTATTTGACACAAAATATCCTTTTTTACCTTCTTCGAATAACGTCAGGATTTCCAAATCAGAAAATAACCGCTTTTTATATTTTAAATTATAAAACAAACACTAGAAAACAAAACAAACGATTTTGCATTTTAATTAAACACGACGCATGCGCAACTTTAGCTAAACTCTCAGTTAATAAATAAAGAAAACTCTCTATAAAATATCCACTAGATTGTTTGTTGTTTGTGGTCTCTGAGTAGAAGTGTGGAAAAACTTATTTGTTGTTTGTCGTTGGTTTAAGTAGATTTAGATTTTAAGCGTTGTTGAGGTTTGTTGAATCATATGTTGCTGGCTGCTGTTGTTATTGTTGTTGTTGTTGCTTCCGCATAAATTATGCAGCAACAATTTTTATAGATTTTTTTCCTTTCAATACGTTGGGTTCAGTTTGTTTAACTCATGTTTGACTAGGCGCCATTGTAATTACCGAATTCTAATATTATGTTAATTTAACATTTCGTGTGTTTATGAATGTGTGTGTATGTGTTTGAGTTTCCTTCATACTGCTTGACTTTTTTTGTTTTTTTTTTTTGGTTTTTGGTTAAATGTTTAGAGTCATACATTTGATTATAATTTTGATAAACTGGTGGCAACAGTTTATAGCAACAAGCTACAAATGACTTCATGATTAGCATTTTTTTCGGGTTGTTAATGCTGTTTGTCATTGTGTTGTCGTTGCTGTCATTGTGCATAAAAGGATTTTCCTTTTAAGCATCTTTAACGGGTTTTTGTAATTGTTGAACTATTTAAATACCCTACTTTCAGAAGAAATTATACATACTTTTTTTCAAACTTAATTTTACATTGCTCAATGTTAAATTGCACGTGGTGGTGAAAATTAATTTAGTGTTAGATTTATACAGAATATTGTCCATATTACCACTTCCAAAATTTTTTACCGATTATGGTTATTTTCAGTACTTGAAGTTATGTTGCAAATTTTGTTTGAATTCGCTAATTTTTTATTGAAAAACTTTAAAAATTTTTGATTAAATTTTAAAATTGTTTCAGATATCGGTCTATAACTTTATATCTTCTGTAAATATTTTCCCGTTTTTAAGTAGAAAACTTGTTAGTATAATAATCAGTACATCCAAATTTCATTAACATCATACGATTACAGTGGATTAAATTTTACCAAAATACAAATGGAACAAAATTAATAAATCGATATATAAATTTAAACTGGACCAACTGGACTTCATGTGGCTTTAGATAATTCCTTCTTATAATTCTCCACATACTACATTTAAATCACAATGCCCCACATCTGTACCAAATTTCATTGGAATACCTATGACCCGTGTAGTCCGCCAGAAGACGGACGTGCATTGTAAAATCGTCCCAGAAAGTGATTCTCAATATAATAATAAAAATGGCGGAAATACTATTTTTTGTTTGCTTTTTCGATCATCCGCACAAAAACAAAAAACTTTAATTTAATATTTTAAGAAATCATTTACAAACATAAAGGGCATTTTGTAAACCCTTGTCAAAAGGACCCTTGTCGGTACTTTTATGAAGGTACTTAACCTTAAGTAAAATTAAATATAAATAAACACATTTTGACATAAATATTGCACATTATTAGATTTCTCTTCAACTTAGGATATATGACGGACAATATTAGGATTTGCTATATGAGACTTTATGGTACTTTTTTGTTAATTTTTGTAATAATTTGTGGTATTTTTTAATTAATTAAAATTAATGTAAAATTATTTATAA